>VKKV01000046.1:0-142033 GCA_008080845.1 Phytophthora kernoviae | reverse complement strand
AAGACGAAGCTGAAGCGTTCGGCGGTCTCTAGCGGGACGCGTTCAGGGCGACGAAGCAGCCCCACACGCCAAGCGACTAAAGACAGACAGCACCATGGAGGTCACGCAGCAGCTGGAAAAAAGATGCAGGCTTCATGGACAAATACAGTCGCCAGATCGGCGCCTTCGGACTCGAGACCATGGCCAAGGTCAGCACAGAACAGAGTGATGGTCCCTTTTCATAGTATTAGATACTAATCATCAAGAGTGATTGTCATGTGGTAGTTGGTGAAGCTTAAAGTGCTCATTGTGGGACTTCAAGGCGTCGGCATGGAATCCGCCAAGAACTTGATCCTTGCAGGCCCTGGGGCCATCACGTTGCATGACGACGGCATAGCAGAGATCAAGGACTTGGGTTCCAATTTCTTCCTGACGGAGCAGGACGTCGGCCAGCCCCGCGCCTCTGCGGTCGCCCACAAGCTTGCGGAACTGAACAAAATGGTGACAGTGGCAGTGCACAACGGCCCGTTGACAGAGGCTGTGGTGGCCAAGCACAACGTCGTGGTATTCTCGCAGACGAGCCGCAAGGAACTGGTGCGCTGGAATCATTTCTGTCGCCAGCAATCGCCTCAGATCGGTTTTATTATGTGCGATATCCACGGTGCAATGGGCTACGCGTTCACAGACTTTGGAGACGAGTTCAAGGGCTTTGACGCCACGGGTGAAGCGCCCATTACGCGCATTATCACGGACGTTACGAACGATAAGGACGGCATGCTGGCGATCTTGGGGCCGGATGAGGATGGCAAGATGCACGAGATGCCCGACTCGGATCATGATGGATGGATCGAGATCAGCGACGTGCAGGGATGAAGCTCAAGACGGATCCGGACCAGTCGATTAACACGTTGGGTCCGCGACGCATTAAGTTCGCCAATAAGAAGGTATTCCGCAATGGAAAGCAAGCGGAAGTCTTTGACGCGTACCGCCTGAAGATTGGTGATACCTCGGAGTTCACAGCGTACGAGGGTGGAGGTATCTTTACCCAGCACAAGAAGCCGTTCACGGTGAAGTACAAATCGCTGGAGGAGTCGCTCGTGTCACCTGTGCCTGAAGGTGACTTCGGACTTATGTTCACGGATGGTGCCAAGTTTGGTCGCGCTGAGCAACTTCATGTGATCACGTGGAGTTTAATGGAGTTTGAAGAGCGCCATGGTCACTTCCCAGAGCCGCACAACGATGCTGATGCTGACGAAGTGGTGGCTATCGCCAAGAAGGGAATCCAGCACCTCTCTGACTTTACACGCAAGGGAGACCATAAGCAAGACCCCTAGAGATCGAGGAGTTGGATGAGAAGGTGGTGCGCCAAGCGGCGTTGTATGCCTCTGTGGAACTGCACCCGCTTGCTGCTTTCTATGGTGGCGTCATTGCTCAAGAAGTCGTCAAGTTCACCGGCAAGTTTACACCTTTGAAGCAGTGGTTGCACTTAGATGCGTTCGAGGTGTTACCTGATGAGCGTCCGACAGACGCGCAGCCGATAGGCTCGCGATACGACCATATCATTACCGCCTTCGGACTTTCATTCCACAATCAACTCGGTAACGTCCGCACGTTCCTTGTGGGATGCGGTGCGCTTGGATGCGAGTACTTGAAGAACTTTGCCATGCTTGGTATTGCATGTGGCGAGAAGGGCCTCGTGACGGTTACAGATAATGACCGCATTGAAGTGAGCAACTTGAACCGGCAATTCCTCTTCCGAGAGCATAACGTGGGCCAGGCGAAATCAGTGGCTGCTACAGCTGCGGTGCATCAAATGAACCCAGATTTGAAGGTGAAGACCCTAGAGCAATTGGTGGCACCGCATACGGAGAACGTGTTTAATGACGACTTTTGGACCGATTTGGACGTGGTCACGAACGCCCTTGATAATGTGAAAGCGCGTCTGTATGTGGACAGCAAATGTGTCTTCCACAAGCTGCCTCTATTAGAGAGTGGTACGTTGGGCACGAAGTGCAACGTACAGGTTGTAATCCCATACAAGACCCAAAGCTACGCTGATGGCCCTAAGGACGCTGAGGGTGACGGTATCCCTATGTGCACGCTGCGCAACTTCCCTTCCTTGATTGAGCACTGTATCGAGTGGTCTCGCGCGCAATTTGAGGATGTTTTTGTGGCGCCTGCCGCAGAAGCCAAGAAGTTTGTTGACGACCGTGCAGCATACCTGGATCAAGTCAAGAAGGCTACACTGGAAAATCCGAACCCGAAGCTCGTGGCCGCAGCGATCGTCCAGGAGCTTGAATGCCTCCGTAGTCTGCGTGCAACGTTGCAGACGGCAAAGGGAGTCACTTTCGAGAAGTGTGTTACACTGGCATTCAATCTCATGACGTCGCAATTCCGTGACCGTATTCTGCAACTCATCCACAACTTCCCAGAAGATCACTTGACAAACTCCGGCGAGAAATTCTGGTCGGGCGCCAAGCGTTTCCCACAGGCTGTGAACACCTTTGACCCACATAATCCACTTCATCTGAACTTTGTGCGCGCTACCGCCAACATTCTTGCAGTTTCCTACGGAATACAACCACCTCCTGAGGAGAAGTTGGTCCCTGCTGATTCTGAATGGCGTGACCCGATCACATATGAAGCACTGGGCCAAAAGTATGTTGCTCCTACTTGGAAACCATCTAACGAGAAGATTGCAGCCGATTCAGACGAGATCAAACGTCTGGAGCAGGAGAAGATCCAGAATTCTAGCGACTCGGATAAGACTGAACTTGTGGAGTTGCTTCACGAGCTGGAATCTCTTGACCTGGCAGGTCTGTCGTTCGAGCCAGCAGACTTTGAAAAGGATCAGGACATGAATTTCCACATCGACTTTATTTACGCGGCGTCGAACTTGCGGGCCTTCAATTACCGTATCCGCGACGCATCGCGCCACAAGTGCAAAATGATTGCAGGCAAGATTATTCCAGCCATTGCGACGACGACTGCATCTGTGACTGGTCTCGCGATGCTTGAGATGCTCAAGCTGCTGCAGCAAAAGGAGCTGGAGGCGTTTAAAGACTCGTCCAACTCGCTGGGACTTAACATGTACCTCATGCAAGAGCCCGCGGCGCCTGCGCGTGCCAAGGACGAGTACGACGTGGTGGAGATGTCGGAGGTCAAGTGCAAGCCCACCGGGTTCACGAAGTGGGACTCGACTGTTATCGAACTGTCGTCGGATGCAACTCTCGAGGATTTCCTGGCCCAGTTCAAGGAGAAGACGGAATTGAACTGCGATCTGCTTTTCCACAACGTTGCGGAGATGGGTAACACTAGCGCTGCAGAGAAGGACCCGCGCTACCGCACCGTCAGCGGTTTGATGCTGTACGACCGCAACGCCTTCGCCAAGGCATTGAAAGAGCTCTACGATAGCCAGATGACGAAACCTCTGCGTTCTTTCGTCGAGTCACGTTACGAGGGTCTGGTGGACTGCAGCCGCAAGTACATTCAGCTGCAGACTTCATGCTCTGATGATGATGACAATGTGTTCAAGGTACCGACGGTCATTTGCAAGTTCAGTTGAATGCGGCCAGATGGAAGAAAGTAATTGCTTCACTCTCTCTACTTCGGGCGGGAGTCTGCAGCGTGTGAACAGAAAACATGGAAAACATTGTTCACCAATAAATCTTCCGGACTCAAAATGTGAATGAGCTAGCGGATTTGTTGTTGTTCAGTGACAAGAGCTGAGCAGGAGGCGATACGTTAAGCAGTGTTGAACCCGTTATTCTGAATAGTGCATTGTCGACCCCTATTGACGCATCTGATCTCATTCGTACCCAATGCACAGTTCGATTTCACTATTCGTCGGCTGAAATACTTGAACATTCGTTGCTCGCTACAAAGATTGCTGAGTAATTCATTCGTAGTGCCACTGCGATATGGCCAGCTGCGAACCAAGCAGCAAAGCCAGCCATGTGTAGCAACACCATCAATATTTCTCAGCTGTATTTGACGTTACCAAATGCATTTCAATTCCACAACTGGCCATATTTGTTGCTACGGGTAGCATGAACTGCTGAATCAGTAGTACTGATAGTTCATTGCGCAACCAAAGTCATGGAAGATGGAGAGCAGCAAGCATCCCCAGCGACAAAAGGCTGTACACCGGGACGTTTCAGCTCCAAGCTGGTCGATTGCAACCGCTTGTACAAGTTAGACGAGGTTGCGACGGCAACTGTTGCTATCATTTACGACTCGGTGGGAGGTCCATTCGCTTGTTGTACAGCGTGCTGAGCACACACACACGCACACAGCCAGCGATCGCTGGCAAACGGGGACTTGTTGGTCTGCATAAATACGCTCTAATTGGTCACGTATTACTTACTGTATCGTAATTCTATTTATCAGGTTAAAGAGTCCGAAAAGCTTCTTCTCAATATGCCAATATTTCACGAATGAAGAAGCTTAAATATCGTATTTAAGAGGTGTAAGGGCATCAGCTTTTCGGGGGGTATTATTTGCCGGCTCTCATGGCTGGCTATCGGGTCCTTCGTCATTTGCGGATTTGCTTCTGACTGCAGACCTTAACAGCGCTTTGACTCAAGATGGACGACATCGAGGACATGATCGGCGAGGAGGAGCTCGACCGCGCCACGGTAAGCTCAGTGCGCACGCCCATGGTGGCGCCTAAGCCGCACTTCCAGTCGGCGGCCACGAACAGCACGGCCAGCAGCTCCACGTGCGGAGACTACGAAACCAAGGAGCCCAGCGTCCCTGGCACGCAACTCATCTGGTAAAATAACTATATTTTGCAAAATGTATACATAAATTACAGAGTTCTAATACCATTTTCTGGTTTTATTTTCGTTGTCAATTCTACAGGATAAAGACATACGGCTGCTCACACAATGTGAGCGACTCCGAGTACATGCAAGGCGTGCTGGCCAGCTACGGGTATCGATTCACACAAGACCCAGACGCTGCTCAACTTTGGCTGCTCAATAGCTGCACAGTCAAGGACCCGTCCCAGGCAGCTTTTATGCATTTAGCTGTCAAGGGACGTCGTCAGAACAAGGCAGTGGTAGTGGCTGGTTGTGTGCCCCAAGCTGACCGACACCTCAAAGGCTTGGAGGAAGTGAGTATTGTGGGCATTCAACAAGTGGACCGAGTGGTTGAAGTCGTGGAGGAGACACTTAAGGGTCACACTGTGAGATTGCTGTCCAAAAACCGCCTGCCGGAACTGGATCTGCCAAAGATTCGCAAGAACCCCATGGTGGAAATCATCCCGCTGAGCACAGGGTGCCTTGGCGCTTGCACGTATTGTAAAACTCGCCATGCGCGCGGTAAATTGGGTAGCTACACGCCGGAAGCTATCGTGTCGCGTGCGCAAAATGTGATTAATGAAGGTGTTACGGAGCTTTGGCTTTCCAGCGAAGACACAGGCGCATACGGTATCGATATTAACACCGACCTGCCTACGCTAATGCGCAAATTGCTGGAGGTTGTACCGGATGGTGTGATGCTACGCGTAGGCATGACCAACCCACCCTATATCTTGGATCATTTGGATGCTGTCGCCGAAGTGCTCAACCATGACCGCGTCTACTCGTTCCTGCACGTACCTGTCCAGTCTGGTAGTGATGATGTGCTGCTGGCTATGAATCGCGAGTATACAGCTGGTGAGTTCAAGCGTGTGGCTGATGAACTACTAACCAAGGTACCGGGTCTCACGCTTGCGACGGACATCATCTGCGGCTTCCCATCGGAGACCGAGGAGCACTTTGATGAGACAATGGAGCTGGTGGAGAAGTATCGCTTCCACATCATGAATATTTCACAGTTCTACCCTCGTCCGGGCACACCCGCGGCCAAGATGAAACGCGTTCCTACACAGGTGGTCAAGAACCGCAGTCGCAAGCTTACCAAGCTCTTTGAAACGTTTGAGCCATACACATATCTCGTGGATACCACGCAAAAGGTATGGGTTAACACCGAGGTCTCAGATGACAAGAAGTACACTGTGGCACACACGAAGAATTACACCAAGGTCCTCCTTCCTCGTGATGACTCCCTCATCGGTTGCTCGGCGGAGGTGCGTGTCCTCACAGCGGCACGATTCCACATTACGGGCGAAGTGATATCACGGTCCCAGCCCGCTACTGTGGCAGCTGCTGCCATTCGCGAGCAGATCCGTACCGAGGGTGATATGTTGGCCGCAGATCGAACTAAGGCTTTGTCGAAAGCGAATGCGGCTTCATCTTGCAATGGAGATGGCAGCTGCGGCGGCCATGGTCATGGACATGGACACAGCCACGGCCATGACCACTCTCATGATCACGATCATGATCATGAAGAGGGTGGTCACCATGGCGAAGGTGGTTGTTGTGGGGGCAAAGGCGGGTCATGCTGCTCGTCTGGTGGTGATGGAAAGGGCTGCGGCGGTAAATGCGGTACGAAGGCTAAAAAGAAAAAGATGGTAGCTAAGGAACTGCCTCGGAAGCAATCGCGCAAGTCAAATGTGGCTAGCGGGAGCAACATGGTTTCGACAATCACGACAACGCTGGCGTCGAAGTGGAGTGATGTACGTGACGATAAGGTTGCGCTGATTGCATTTGCTACACTGGTGGCATCAGCAGCTTTTGTCACAGCACGTTTGTTGACGCGGAAGTAATTCATGTGAGGCGCGAAGAACAACCACCACAAAAAGTTCCTACTTATCGGCCAGGATGGTAGACATTAGATAAGCCCAGTGTGGGTTCTCTATGACAATGCCTGCTCTTGGGCTTTGTCCGGCAGTTTAAATAGTAGTGTCTGCATCAATTTCTTGCGCATACTCGTCGGTGGTAATTGTGCCTCCGATTGCACAGGTTGCAGCGCACGCATTGAGCATCCTAGTGCACCCTGTGTAGGCAGCTTGTCATCTGCAGTCCAGGTCTTCCACATCTCAGGCTCGACTGTGTCTCCGTTAAGCTGCACATTGGTCAGTTCGGCCTCACCACTCGCTGCGAGCTTGACGAGGAACAAAATCAATTGGCGCTGATCAAAAGCATTAAGCTGCAACTGCCTGTACACTTCGCTTTGCTGTAGTGGGTGGAAGCAGTTCAACATACCGAGTCGATCCAACACCTGCGTCTTCGTAGTGAGATCTAGCAATGACAGCGTCTCACTTAGGTTCCATTCGTCGATGATCCGGTTAAACATCACGATGAATACTTCGCCACGGAGCAGACATCCAGTCGCTGAATCACGTTCAAAAGTGCCAAAATGTTCCATGAGGCGCTGTGTCTGGCTGCATGTGAAGTAGTACAACGTCGATATGGAGCGCAGTCCAATGAGTTTTGTTTCAGCCGGCACCTGCAACTGCTTGAACTCTTTCAAAAACTGTTCAAATGCACCGTCATTGAGTGCCGTACAAATTGTGTACGGCCGTCTTGCCATCACAAAGTCGAATTCGAGAATTCCCAACCGTGGGAATTGCCAACTGGTCCCCATAACCATTGGCAAGCGATTGAGCCGCATATTCCGGAAGCCACCTTCTAGCGGCTGAGCGGCCAGTCCATGTTGCGAGGTGTCTATCAATTTCAGCTGTTGCCTCAATTTTCGTTCCATCTTGTTCATCTCCAGGATGCGCATAAGAATGCGTCGATCGACTGAATTCGCCATGTTCAGTTGGTATCGACCAGTTGGATTATTCACGTTGAATGAAGTCCACTTTCCTACCTTTTGCTCGACATGATTTTGCTCGATGTCTGACAGGTTCTTCAGTCCGATGGTCATACAAATATCGCCACAAACATCAATCTTGCCATCTCCATCTTTATCCTCGAAAAACTCTTGGGGTGGCTCCATGGAGGCACAGTCATAGACTTCCTCTGAATGCGCAGTACTAGCGTGTTCAGATGGTGTTTGAAGAATTTGAGGGATTAAAGCGGCCGCGGCGTTTGCTTTCTCCACCTGAGATGTGTGTGACTCGAAAAGAGCGAGCAATGTGTTTGCTTCGCCTGCAGAAAAGGTATACTCCTCAGTCAAGATGCGGATACAAAAGAGTTTTGCAGCTTCATCGCCATCACATAAGTTGCCAAATGACCGATTAATGAGCTTGATAACTCGATCAAATCCGCTGGAAGGAATCCGATCTTCGTGTCGATCGTAACTTGGCTGGAGTTTCAACAGCATAGGCCCTTGTGATGGAATTGAAGTCAGCAACGCCTTCTCATCCTTCCTGTTGAACGTGAATGAAGCCCCATTATGCACGGCGTCCAAAATTTCTATCTTGTTCTTCCACACTAGCTGCAGTAGTTCCTTCAGCAGAATGCAGTCAGACCGATCGCCCAGGTTCAAATTAAAAGTACCACCGCCGTAAACAGACCCCTCCATATTGCTGTCCAGGATCTCCAGATTGCAATCGCCAAGATCCAGCTGGCAAGTCGAAACGGACCCTGAGGCTACCGAGCGCAGTATTGCTTCTGTCCCCACGGCCCCAATCGGATTTCCGCGTAAGACGAGAGTCTCGAGGACCGTGTTTTGCTGGAGTCCATTCACATAGACTAGCACGGATTTGGCTTGGACATGATTATTGGATATATCCAAATATCGCAGAGATTTGTTTGTTGCAACGCATGCACCAAGATCAGCGGCAGCGTTGCCATTATTGCCCAGTGTGTTGTCAGACAGGTCCAAATGAGTTAGGGTCAAGTTCTCCATCATACACCGCGCTAAATGTTGTGCTGGTTCCCCACGAATATTGTTCCACGAAAGGTTTAACGTTGTAAGTGGGGTCGAAATGCGTAAGAGTTCTCCGATAGAAAAAGCAGCGTGATAGATGTTATTGCGTCGCAGATCAAGGTGCTCCAGTGTGCAGCGATTCAACAGGCACTGGACCAATAACCTCACCGCTTGGTCTCCTAGTTGGTTGTTGCCAAGATCTAATGTCGTGAGATTCACTTGTGGGTTTCCAGTGTCCGAAAAATTGTGAGAGCTCCCTTAGTACCAAGTCGGTTTTCTGAGAAGTCCAAGTGCTTTAGTTGGCGAATAGGCATGCCGTTCATGATGGCGGATGATCCACTACCAGACACGCCCACGTTCTTCATCGATAAAGTCTGTACAGGCACAGGAAGAAGCTGAAGCGCCTCACCTAACGCTTCTGCACGCTTATCGCCGAAGTAATAATTATCGTAACGCAGTACCTGAGTCCCGCGTTCATATCGCGACGGACGTTTAAGATCCAGCACAGGTAGCACCAGCAAAGACGAATCCTGGCAGTTGGCGATATATCGTCCCCGCGCCGAATCTGGTCGTTCACAGGTCGTGTTGTTCTTATAGAGTTTCCAGAAGTCTTCAGCTCCACTTTCAACGTTACCGAAATTGCCAGACGGACTAACACGATCAGAAGCATCTTCATCCAGCACTTCTCGCTGGAACATCGTCTTTGCCTCCAACAACTTTGCAGCCGCAGCAGCATTCAGACGCTCCTCATCTGTCTCTCCTGGCTTGCCATCCTCTTGCTCCATTGCCTCATCCAAATCAGTTTGGCTGGAATTTGCATCGTCTTCATCCGTGAAGCCCCTCGCGCCTTGACCTGTTAAAATGTTAATAGCTTTCCGTGTTTTGGCTAGGATTTTATTCGTACGATGTGCAACTTTAAAGGCTTTCCAGGCATCCGATCCAGTGGAAGCTGCTGAAGCTGGGGTTAATACTGACATTAAGTTCTTTAGAGAAGCAGGTTGAGTCTGTGGCTGTAGTGGAGGGGACTGGTTCCGTTGGGGCAGTCTCTTGGATTGACTAGGAGTTTGTAAAGGCTGTAGATGAGGATGTTGTCCTGCAGTTTGTAGACGTAGACGAGATGGAAGTAAGGAGCGATTGGCTCCTCCTACAGTTGCTGAAGGTGTTGCAGGAGACGCTACAGGAGGGACACACTCCCGTAACATACTGTCGATGAGCTCGTCCTTGGCGTTATCTTCTGTCCAGCTCCATAGATCTGCACGTGCGAAAGTGGACGATTCTTTCCGTCGTGTGCGTGCAGTCAGAGGTGAAGACCTCGCCGTACCGCCGTGCGTAGCCTTGCAGGCTGCTGCTTCATCACAATACGGACAGGTCCATTGCGCACTTCAACCAGTGACGCTAAATATGGTTTTTTCGTACTTAAATGAGACTATACCTGACATATCGCATGGATGTCTAAGTTAGTCTATTCCATGGTGCTCCCCTACACCAGTCTAAAAATTGTTAGCCAAAGGAACAAGGCGGTGGCATGACGAGCGTGAACGATGTGGCCCTGGAGGAGGTGAAGCCGAGCGGCAGCGGCCCCGACCAGTGGATTGAAAACCTTCGCAATGGCAAAGTGCTGAGCGAGCTGGAGCTGAAGCAGGTGTGCGAGATGGTGAAACTACTGCTCATTGAGGAATCAACGTACAGCCTGTGAGCAGCCCGTGACGGTTTGTGGTGACATCCACGGCCAGTTCTTCGACCTGCTGGAGCTTTTCCGCTGCGGTGGCGAGATCCAGGACACCAACTACATCTTCATGGTAGGCTTAAGGCTGTTAATCAGTCAGAGAACGACTATTATAGACTTGTTTTCTCTCGACTAATGCTGTTGCTAATTTCTTCTCTTCTGGATGGTGCATAGGGCGATTTTGTGGACCGTGGACACAACAGTGTGGAGACTTTTGAGCTGCTGCTATGCCTCAAGGCGAGGTACCCGGATCGCATCACGTTGCTGCGTGGCAACCACGAGTGCCGACAGATCACGCAGGTCTACGGTTTCTACGAGGAGTGTGTGCGTAAATACGGCAATGCCAACCCATGGAAGTACTGCACGGATGTGTTCGACTACCTGAACTTGGCTGCAATCATCGATGGACGTGTGCTGTGTGTGCACGGTGGTCTGTCGCCCGAGCTCCGTACACTGGACCAGATCCGGACAATAGAGCGTCAGCAGGAGATCCCGCACGAAGGATCGTTCTGTGACCTCATGTGGTCCGACCCTGAGGACATTGAAACGTGGGCCATGAGTCCACGTGGTGCGGGATACCTCTTTGGCGCAAAAGTCACGCAGGAATTCAACCAGATCAACGGACTGGATCTCATCTGTCGCGCCCATCAATTGGTGCAGGAAGGTTACAAGTACATGTTTGACAATAGCCTCGTGACCGTCTGGTCGGCACCCAACTATTGCTACCGATGTGGCAACGTTGCAGCGATCCTGTCGTTTGACGAGAACCTCGAGCGCGATTTCAAGTTGTTCCGTGAGGTATGGTTGCTAGATTTTGTTTTGTTTAATGAGATTGTGCTTTGTATGATCTGACGCATTTTTGATTGCTTTATTTCAGGTTGCCGAATCATCGGATGGATTTAACCAGCGTGCGCTGGTGCCGTACTTCTTGTAAACTGGCAGCCGGATGCGGTCGTGGACGGCGTTTCGCTCGCTCTCACGGACTGCGATCAGTTGTAGTGCCTCCTTGCGTGTGGCTGCCTTTTTTCTTCATTCTTTTACTCTAGCTCGTCACGCAGGTCGCTCTTATACTCTCCACATCAAAAAGGGACAAGGACGTTAGTAGATACATATCCTGTCGGGAGATTTGATCGGACGAATCCTTTAACTATGTTTTCTTTTTCCAATGCTGTTTGCACTTTTACTCATAACTATATTTTGCGTTTGTGCGAGGAGCAAGTGGTGTCACATTCACCACCAAAGGCTCCGCCATCCAACTTGATTGCACAGTAAATGCAAAATCCCATCCGTAGCCGGCACCACCGTACTCTCCAAAGCGATTCAAGCAGACCATGCCACCCAGGAAGTGCGGGTAGAATGCTGCGATTCGGTTGAGTGCACGCTCGCATGCTTGTCTTGGCTGGTCCATCAAATGCAGAATACAAATAAGAAACAACACCAATCGAGGTAATTGCACTAAGAAAGACTCGTACATGGAGGCCCTTCCCCATTTCCTGGACGGCAAAGTAAGAGGGTAGGAAGCGCATCATCACGTCTCCATCCCCGTGGCGGCGGCACCCCAATCGATGAGTCCACGAAAGCTCCAGCACCAGGGACCGCGGCGTCACCGACACGCCTAGAGATAAATGTCCAAGGATATCAGTTAAAACACCACATATCTACGTACAGGGACAATGCACAAACCTCACCCTGCAATCTTGTGGTTTGCTCCATTAGAGCTTGTCCCTGCAGCCATATGGCCATCTTCCGCAAGCACCACCATCCCGATCGTATCGTGATTTTCTTTCGAGATCAGGTTTGCAACATCAGCATGCTTTTGTGTGGCTGTTGTACGTAAGAATGGCTGTCCTGCTGCCCCTGTAAACACTTCGTGATGTGACGGCAGTGGTTTGTAAGGAGGACACGAAGTGTTCTGTCCTGCCACATTCCGGAAGTAGTTGGGCTGACATCTCTTGTCCAGCCACTGCTGGTAAATCTGTCGCGAATGTGGCGTATCCAGTGGCGTCTCTTCGAACCCCATCATCTTGGCAAAGGCGAGAGCTCCATCTCCAGCCAGGATGCTGTGCGCAGAGTGCTCCATGACTGCACGCGCCACTTCAATCGCAGGTTTCACACGTCGCAGCTGAGCGACCGCGCCCATTTCCATCGTGTCGCCGTCCAGGATCATCGCATCCAGTGTCGTCTCTCCGTTCGAGTCTGGACTGCCTCCATAGCCCACTGTAAAGTCGCATTGGTCCACTTCACACCGATTGCAGCCACGAGTGATGGCGTCCAGAGCGTGAGAACGACGATGACTGGGGCCTTTTAACACTTGGAAACCTGCGCGAGTTGCATTCACGAACGGCCACGTGTTGATCACCACCACACCACGTTGTGGTATTTCGTGTGCAGATCCCCATAGCATTAAAAAGCAGACAAGCAGTGCAAACCCCCGCAGATCCACGTGCGTTGATGGCTCTCATGTTCCAATCTCGTCATTTTCAACTGCTAAAATCTGCGATCAAACTCAAAGTGTACCATTTTTATGGTACACTCATGTTGAAGCTCTTCATACTCTTCGCCAACTATTAGACCCATAATGATAGCCAAGTCAACCACTTGTAGCAGATCTCCTAGACGAAGGATACGCCGATGGCTGCATCATGTAACTTAGATGGATCGCTACCCCACCAACCACGTACTGGATGTCCCGTTTGTAGACAGCAGCTCGCATCTCGTCCGATATCGTCTCATGCCACCTCTTTAAAGCATTTACACACCAACGCGGCCATTTGGAATGGCGTCACGAGAACGTTGTAGTAGTTCTCCGCGAGACAGAACCAGAGAGGGAACGTTCGGTGCATGTCCGTCACGGGAGGCTTGAGCTTGAGCCTTCTTCGTCTTTATCTTCTTGGCTTCGCGACGGCGAAGACAGCGTGTCATCGTCCGTGTGTGTTCGACCGTTTGCCTTCGCCGCCACGAATTGGAGAATGAACAGCTTTCGATGAGGACAGCTCTGCGTGGTGAGTGTGTACCCGCCGCGAAATGCTATGCAAGCTGCTTCTAGGAAACTCCTTACAGGACAAGCGAAATTCTTCATAACTAGTATATGCATTGACCTGTAAGTGTGCTATACTAGTTATATTATTTCCACTCGGGCTTCTCTCTCGCCCTTGCAGCTGCTTGTTGTTGAGCTCTCAGTGCCTTCGTGAGAGACACACTTCGAGCAATGCGTTGCACGTAGGCAGGAGCCTCGATTGTACGCGGTTTAAATGTGCACTCGGCGAATTCGCCCATCTCTTTTTCTTGCATGGCTCGACGCTGTTTGATGGTGTGTGCCTGACTTTGCTGCTGAATGCGCTGCAAGTACGTGTCGGGGCTCGAGAGGATTTTGAGCTTGCCTTCGGCTCGCTCCGACATGCGGCTTAGCTGCGGTCGGAATGTCAATGCCGCCATCTCCTCTTGCTCCATTTTCAGCTTCATCAGTCGCTGGGTTGTCTCTCGTCGGAGAAGGTCTCCACGACTGAGCTCAGTGATGGAGCGGGGTTTCCGTTTAACACTAGTCTGGTTGATTGCCGGTTTGAATGTGCAATTAGGGTCCTGAATAAAATAAGAGAGTTAGATATAAGCACCACGGGGGATCACAACTTAAGCGTAACGACGATTTTACCTACCATCGATCGGACTGTCTTCTTCTTGATGTTATCGTGTTCTTTCCGCAACGCATAGGAGGAGATACGCGCGAGAAAATCACCTTTGCGGCCATTCTCCATCATGGCGAGAGACTTCTTGTTGATGGTGGGTTTGTAGCCCGGAGTTAGCTGTTGTTTTGTCTGTTCAATCCGCTTGTGGCGCGCTTGCTCATGGAATTTTGTCGCTCGATGAAGTTCTTAAATTGCTGAGAATGCTCCTCCGTTCCCCTTCGGCTTTTATCTCCATCCACTGATCGTGGCCCTTGTCCACTACGTATGACAGATGATGGTCGATGCTGACTTGTACCACCAAGTCGCACCGATATGTCGTCCTGACTGCGGTTTGGTTGAGGTGAGCCAACGTCTAGGCTTTCCCTATCCTCGTCGTCACCAAACAGTGATAAGCTTCTCCTTCTGCCATTGTACCCTCTGGCTGGGGAATTATCTTCCTCTAAGCCCCCGCAGCAAGGTTTGCTTAGACGCTCATAAATATCTTGTTGTAGATAGAGCTGTGCTGAGACCATCTCTGCTTTAATCCCGTTCACTTTTGGGTAAAACGTGCATTCAGACAACTCCTTCGCTTCGGCCTCACGGGAAGCAGCTGTCAACGATTGTGACAAATTTGTTTTGATTTCCATGTACTTCGCCTTCACCTTGTCGCTAGGGTTGATCTTCGGTCTGAAAGTACATTGTCTCTCGATTTCCGCCTCTTCGTCAGCTTTCAGCTTCGTTGCGAGCTCTTCTCGAATCCTGTAGTTATCTGCTTCCTGATACAGACGCTCTGAAACAGCTTGACCCGTACTTAGACCCTGGTTTGCAGTAGTTGTGGGCTGCTGGCCACGCAGCTTCGCGACAACTTTCATGGACTTTGTTGATCTTCGGTGCAAACGTGCACTCATTTAGCTCCGACTGCAGCAACTGCTGTTTCATGTTCTCTCGAATCGCATCCTTCTGCGACTTCCAACGCGTAACCCGAGCGTGAAATTGGCCGTCCGTGTTGTTGTTGCTTCTGCACGACACTTTTCCACCATTCTTGCCGCCACCAGAATTCGAAGCGTGGTTACCATTTAGCTCGTCGCTGAACTGCTTGGCAAAATCAATATACTGTTGTTCATCTCCGTCTTCTTCGTGCCTTAAGCAGAAGACCTCGTTAGCAAACGGTGATTCATTGGAGGCGTTGGGCTGTGACGTGTGCGCGTAGGTGTATTGTGGGGGCTGAAGCTGTTGTTGCGGTATGTTACTCTCATAGGCGCCGAGCCCAAAAGGATCGTATAGATCGCCAGCACGTTTGTCGAACCCCATTTCTTGAGATAAGTTTATTGCAGGAGATTCTGCAACTTGTGCTTGAGACTGCTGTTGGAAATGGTGTCGCAGTGCGTTGCTCACTTGACTTGAGGCGGAAGCCCGCGTTTTATTAGCCATCCACTCCTGAACGCTGAACTGTTTGGCCTTTCGTGGGACACCCCAGTGGTGAGAAATTCCGCATCGCTCTCCACGATCGTGGCACTCGGTTTGGAGACGATCGAAGAGTGATCAGGTTTTGACTGGGTCAAAACGGAACGTGAGATGTCGATAGCGGCTGGCATTGATTGAGCGGAGAATGGCATGGGAGTCACGGGCGCACCAAATGAAAACTGAGTAGGCGCCGGCGGCGGTTGGCCAACACTGAATTGACTCATCAAGGTCACTGGTATGCTAGGAACGGGTTTCCCCGGAATAAAAACAGGTGAGATGGTCGACGTTGTTCCCTCTCTAAGGGTAGCTTGGAAGCCGTCGTTCCTCATTAGAGATGGCACTGTATTGGTCGTCGTAGTTGAAGCTGTTGTTACGAGGGTTGGCGACCCTCTAGTGGGCGCACTTTGAAGTTTAGCGAGTTGCTGGAACAGCTGCATCTTGGAAATCTCACCGCTCTTCAGCTGCTGCATGAGTCCAGAGACCGCCACCCCTGACGAGGTTGAAGCCTCCATTTGTCCTAAGAGCGTCGAGCGAGGCACTGTGCGGTGGTCTCTTGTGCCAGCACGTCTAAACGGGAGCTATATTTACCAGTTCGCACGCCAAACTTAACTTTTAAGAAAGTTTACTTAAAGTACATGGTCTAATTAATCACTTGCAGCGATTGAGGGTAATAATTATACGCAGCATAGTGCGGTTATCCGAACTTTAAAATAATTAGCGAATATGATGAAAGCGTTAATTATTTTAAAACAAATAGGGGCGCTTTCGGCCATATTTTAACATGATTTCGCTTCGGGACCAACCTGTGAAAATGTGACAGCACCCACCGAATCTACTTGACGGGACACGCCAGTCATGGCTTCTGTGGAGTCTCACGCCTGATATCTGCATTCGTGTTCAACTGGTAGCCACTATCCAGTGTTAAAGATAGGTGATCGCTGTAGCTAGTCATGCATGCGCTTTCAATCCAATCATTCCTAAACTTTCCATCTAAGGATCAACACCGAACTCCAACTTCGGCAGAGTCCGTGACAGTTAATAAACTATAAAGCGAACACTGCCGTCAGCAATGAATTTGGACATGCGCGACGATCGACCACATCAACGCCCGCACACGAACCTCGAGGGAACAAGATGAGACGTGCCACCAAGCGATTACGCTCCCCTCCGGTCACTACAACGCAAGGCCAGCCCACGCCAAGCCAGCCGAGCCCTGCGGTACAGGCATCGTCGGCGCAGGAAACCGTGACATCAGAAATGCTGGTGCAGATGCTGCAACACGCGCTACAAACGACAAAGCAGCAATCGGCGTAAATGATCCAATTGCTGGCTCAGACGACGTAGATTCAACAGCAAATTCTCTAGATCCAGCCTCGTCCCAAGCTGACGTGAAAGAAATCAAACCTGTCGCGCTTCGAGGGCAATGACAGCGATGACCTAGAGCTGTGGATCTTCAGCCCCGAGTAGTGCTACTCTGAGTTTCAAACCGAGATACATGAGCTCTTGTCGTCGTTCAGGTGTGGTGTTTGCCAATCTAGCCGTGGACGCTCAGGTATGGTTCAGAGACGCTAAGATCTCGCTGGGTTCCAGTCCTCTCACCTGACAGCTTTTTAAAGAACGCACCCGCGCTCGTTCCCGTGACAAAGACTTCAAATACAAGATGCTATCGTAGGTGTACGAGCTCAAGCCCTGGAAGTCTCAACAGGAGTATACTTTGCGCTTCCTGCATCTGCTCTTGCAGGTCAGCCGGGAGCTACCAGAGGTTGTTAAGCGATGGGTTTTCCAGCAAAATTTGAGATCGGATACCAGCGGATATGTCTCCAGAAACATTTCAGAGACGCTGGAGCAGGCTATTGAGCTGGTCCAGAGCTTTGAAGACGCAAGGCCCTCTCAAACACGGCCTCCTGGTAAGGATCAAGCGAAACCGGCAGCTAGAGCTAACAAAACAACAGCAAGAAGCCTACGAGCGACTCGAACAGTGGCGATTCGGCCAAGTACTGCATGCACTACAAGAAAAAGAACTACACAAAGAACGTATGCCATAAAAAAAGCCCGCAACACCGCGGCATCGGATTCGGGTTCGTCAAAAACGGCCAAGGTCGGTAGGGTGGTAATCTACCGAGCCCAGAACTGTGGGAAACTCTGGCAGTAGATCTCATGCGATGCCAACGTCTGCTGGAAACAAACGCACAAGCCGCAGTGATCAGTTGGCGTACCAGATGGACAAACTTTGCTGCTACTTAACCCACATGGCACGGATTCGTGATAGACAAGTCCAGTACTTTATTAACAGCGGGTCCTCCTTCGATGCCATCTCTCCGTACCTCGCGCATAAACTGACCCTCGACGTGGAATCGTGCCCGACGCTGTTGAAGGTGAAAATTGGCAACAATCGGCGTATTCAAACCCCGCATCGAGAAACGACAGTAACGTTGAGTGTGAACGGATTTCCTGTCTATCAGTCACATGTCTATGTGATGCCCATTCCAAAGGGAAAAAATTGCTGCTGGGTTGGCCATGATTGGAAGAGGTGAATCCAGACATAAACTGGGTCGACCGCACAATCACTGTCCGCAGATCCTATCAGTCGCAGAGTTTCTTCCATCAGTGTGTACGCTATGGTCCTGCGCGGCGTGCTGGTGCTCGCCGACGATTATCCGGTGCGCCACAAGGCTGCCGGCGACATCGATGACCTCCAATACTTCTACATACACTAAAACTACACCTCTCGCTGCGGGTCTACGCGGGTTGTATCAGTTAAGTGGTTGAAAAGTTGCTGCGTGCGTCGAGCAACGAGTTTTGCTTCCTGATCCAGCACGATGATAGTGCAAATGCCAATCGACAAAAGGAGCAAGACTGGGACGCACTACGTCGCCATTCGATGGAGCTGTTGTTCCTCAAATACAAGGACGTCGTCTTCCGAACACATCTTCTTGCTGTGCCTTCAACGCGCAAGGATGACACCAAAGCAGAGATCGGACTTGTGGACGACGAGCCAGTTGCTAGAAAGCAATTGTGGCGAAGTGGGGATCGTGAAATTGCTAACACGATCCAAACTCGTCAACGGTTGCCCGGACTACCGACTAACGGAGGGGGTACTCCGTAGATCCGTGTAGATGCTGACCTTGAACTCACCTTGTGTACCCGTCGGTGGGGCGGGTTACGCTCTCTTGGTACTCGGCGAAGGTGTCGATTGGTCGTTCTTGGAACCGTATGGACGGTACTTGGGATTGGGGTTGACAACCACGCGGGAATTCTTCACGCGGTTGTCGATCGGCCGATCAGTAGTCTTGAACACTTGAGCTGATCGGGTATGGGTGTCCTTGTGTGTGTCCTTTTCGTTTGCTTGCCGCTTCCTATAGCGGGATCTTGATAGTGAGAGAGCAATTGTAACCTGGCCAAGCGATCCAGGGTCTTCTACGATCTTCCTTGAGCGATCCAGTAGTCTCTTGTCGTCGGGTGGGCCAATGTACTTCCCTCCCGGAATAGTAAGAACCACTTGTGTCTTGCAAGGAAAATTGCTCTCTGTTTAATGCCTTAGAATCCTTCTTCAACCTTCTTCCTACCCATCTAGGACATCACCTGATTTGTACCCTTCGTTGGCTGTTCTGGATCTTGCTGGGAGTACGTACCACAAAGGTGGCAACTTGTATCGTAATAATTGCACCCCACCAGCTGGATCGCAGTCGATCAGATCGGGCCGATCTGTACTGAAATGATGGCACCATTGTTGATCTGGATCGGACCGATCTAGTTCTTGTTTGGCCCCTAACCCGACCCTGATAATTCTGAGTCTGGGTTGTAGCCTTCCAGTCGATCGATCTTGATTCCATCAATCCTTTCACTCAGATCGTTGATCGATCGAGACTTGGGAACTGCGCTTCACCACACAATTTCGGTTGGGTGAGGACATGAAAACTGCAATTCGCGGGTTGGCAAAGGAAGAGCTGCAGGCAGGTATCACCCGGCGCTCGAAATCGCCCTATCCAGCACCGACGTTTTGCGTTAAGAAAGCGGTTGGTTGGCGTATCGTACACGATTTTCGATGAATTAATGCCAAGGCCAGTCTTGCAGCAACCCCTGTCCTGCGAAAGGAAGATATTTTCGACGCCATGCGAAACGGCAATATGTATTCGTCAATAGATTTCTTATGGGGACTTCTTATGGGGAATTTTCCAGATTCGGCTCCGTGAGCAAGATGTTCCCCACGCTGCTTGTTCGATTGCTGGCGGTATTTTGAATATTTGGTTACGCTGATCGGCCTCTCGTGCAGTCCAGCGACATCCAATCGCCTGCTCCAGAGCAACTTTGACGATCAGAGAAACTTCTGCAAGACGTACTTTAATGATTTGTTCGTCTACACAGCATCAGACGACGTGAACGACTGTCTAGCTGCGCTGGAACAAATTATGGAGAAATATCAGAAAGGAAACTGTTTGTCAAGTTGGCTAAGTGCGCGTTTCGCACTCGCGAAATGCCATGTCTCAGTGACTTTATTGGTGCCGGTGGCATTCCCATAGCTCCTGACAAATCTCACGCAAAACTGTTCTGCACACACACACGCGCCTGACCGAACCACACTGCCAACACGTCGGAGCAGCGACAAACGCCCTATCTCCTTTCACCGCGGCATCCACTAGTCACAGCAGCTCAACTGAGTCTGTGCACCTGCTCTCGGTATTGAGGCGCTGGCCAGCTGAACGGGTCGTCAAATGACGAACTACGCCGTACAAAGTTGTACACCGCTCGTCGTGCATATTAGTAAGCAAGAGTGTCGTCTGTTATACACCACCTAACTAAAGTTTGGATCAATACGCAAAACCGCTTCGAGTGTGACACAGCCTCACCTTCCTGGAAGGCGAAGTACAGACTCCAATTCGCTCATCCGCTGGTGTTCTCAGCCTGGACTCTTACGCGGCAGGGTTTCGATCAAGTATTGACTTCTAAGGACGTTGACTGCCTTTTGGGGAAAGAGGATCTTTCGTGGTAGTTGGCTCTCCATAGTCTCACCGTTGTGGTGACGGGGATCTAGAGCGGCGACTACCTGTTGAAAACTCTTGCTGGGTCTTGCAGCGGTTCATAGCTTGGTTGATTTTGTATGGACCTGTCTGGTCTCTCTGTGACGACGGTCGGCTTTTGCCGCGGAGGTGGGGTGCCCAAACATGTACTAAATGTAGTAGTAGGGCGGTTCTTAGCTTTCGAGTGCAGTTGTCAGGGACCTCCATTATTCGAGTAATGATAAGACTAACTCGTGATCTCGTTACCAAGGGCAAAGAAGATGTATCGAGCCCGAAAACTCTGCTGCGCAAAGTTGTTTTTCGTGCCGGGCGGGGAAGAAGGTCATCGAGAGAGAGAAGTGTAGCGCTGGCAAGGTCGTATATGTATGGCGTTAACGTGTCGAAAGTAGCAAAAGCGTGAATAGTGGCGAAATGTGAAGAGGAGCAAAATCCAGAGCCAACGAGAACCGAGTGACTCGGCAGTGGTCTGGTCTAATGCAATTGACTGTCAGCGGTGGGATTTGAACCCACGAGTGCGAACACAGTAGAACTTGAGTCTACCCCTTAGACCGCTCGGGCACACTGACGACAAAAAGTACACTCACGCCACAAAATCAGACGCATCCCTGCACACCACAGCAGAAAACAAACAACAAACAACAAACAACAAACAACAAACAGCAAACACGCCCTTCCACGCAAAATTGCCCTGCACACACACGCGCCTGACCGAACCACACTGCCAACACGTCGGAGCAGCGACAAACGCCCTATCTCCTTTCACCGCGGCATCCACTAGTCACAGCAGCTCAACTGAGTCTGTGCACCTGCTCTCGGTATTGAGGCGCTGGCCAGCTGAACGGGTCGTCAAATGACGAACTACGCCGTACAAAGTTGTACACCGCTCGTCGTGCATATTAGTAAGCAAGAGTGTCGTCTGTTATACACCACCTAACTAAAGTTTGGATCAATACGCAAAACCGCTTCGAGTGTGACACAGCCTCACCTTCCTGGAAGGCGAAGTACAGACTCCAATTCGCTCATCCGCTGGTGTTCTCAGCCTGGACTCTTACGCGGCAGGGTTTCGATCAAGTATTGACTTCTAAGGACGTTGACTGCCTTTTGGGGAAAGAGGATCTTTCGTGGTAGTTGGCTCTCCATAGTCTCACCGTTGTGGTGACGGGGATCTAGAGCGGCGACTACCTGTTGAAAACTCTTGCTGGGTCTTGCAGCGGTTCATAGCTTGGTTGATTTTGTATGGACCTGTCTGGTCTCTCTGTGACGACGGTCGGCTTTTGCCGCGGAGGTGGGGTGCCCAAACATGTACTAAATGTAGTAGTAGGGCGGTTCTTAGCTTTCGAGTGCAGTTGTCAGGGACCTCCATTATTCGAGTAATGATAAGACTAACTCGTGATCTCGTTACCAAGGGCAAAGAAGATGTATCGAGCCCGAAAACTCTGCTGCGCAAAGTTGTTTTTCGTGCCGGGCGGGGAAGAAGGTCATCGAGAGAGAGAAGTGTAGCGCTGGCAAGGTCGTATATGTATGGCGTTAACGTGTCGAAAGTAGCAAAAGCGTGAATAGTGGCGAAATGTGAAGAGGAGCAAAATCCAGAGCCAACGAGAACCGAGTGACTCGGCAGTGGTCTGGTCTAATGCAATTGACTGTCAGCGGTGGGATTTGAACCCACGAGTGCGAACACAGTAGAACTTGAGTCTACCCCCTTAGACCGCTCGGGCACACTGACGACAAAAAGTACACTCACGCCACAAAATCAGACGCATCCCTGCACACCACAGCAGAAAACAAACAACAAACAACAAACAACAAACAACAAACAGCAAACACGCCCTTCCACGCAAAATTGCCCTGCACACACACGCGCCTGACCGAACCACACTGCCAACACGTCGGAGCAGCGACAAACGCCCTATCTCCTTTCACCGCGGCATCCACTAGTCACAGCAGCTCAACTGAGTCTGTGCACCTGCTCTCGGTATTGAGGCGCTGGCCAGCTGAACGGGTCG
This sequence comes from Phytophthora kernoviae, assembly GCA_008080845.1. Taxonomy (NCBI): domain Eukaryota; phylum Oomycota; class Peronosporomycetes; order Peronosporales; family Peronosporaceae; genus Phytophthora; species Phytophthora kernoviae. Next base: position 119,475 of record VKKV01000046.1, on the reverse strand, counting down.
TCAAATGACGAACTACGCCGTACAAAGTTGTACACCGCTCGTCGTGCATATTAGTAAGCAAGAGTGTCGTCTGTTATACACCACCTAACTAAAGTTTGGATCAATACGCAAAACCGCTTCGAGTGTGACACAGCCTCACCTTCCTGGAAGGCGAAGTACAGACTCCAATTCGCTCATCCGCTGGTGTTCTCAGCCTGGACTCTTACGCGGCAGGGTTTCGATCAAGTATTGACTTCTAAGGACGTTGACTGCCTTTGGGGAAAGAGGATCTTTCGTGGTAGTTGGCTCTCCATAGTCTCACCGTTGTGGTGACGGGGATCTAGAGCGGCGACTACCTGTTGAAAACTCTTGCTGGGTCTTGCAGCGGTTCATAGCTTGGTTGATTTTGTATGGACCTGTCTGGTCTCTCTGTGACGACGGTCGGCTTTTGCCGCGGAGGTGGGGTGCCCAAACATGTACTAAATGTAGTAGTAGGGCGGTTCTTAGCTTTCGAGTGCAGTTGTCAGGGACCTCCATTATTCGAGTAATGATAAGACTAACTCGTGATCTCGTTACCAAGGGCAAAGAAGATGTATCGAGCCCGAAAACTCTGCTGCGCAAAGTTGTTTTTCGTGCCGGGCGGGGAAGAAGGTCATCGAGAGAGAGAAGTGTAGCGCTGGCAAGGTCGTATATGTATGGCGTTAACGTGTCGAAAGTAGCAAAAGCGTGAATAGTGGCGAAATGTGAAGAGGAGCAAAATCCAGAGCCAACGAGAACCGAGTGACTCGGCAGTGGTCTGGTCTAATGCAATTGACTGTCAGCGGTGGGATTTGAACCCACGAGTGCGAACACAGTAGAACTTGAGTCTACCCCCTTAGACCGCTCGGGCACACTGACGACAAAAAGTACACTCACGCCACAAAATCAGACGCATCCCTGCACACCACAGCAGAAAACAAACAACAAACAACAAACAACAAACAACAAACAGCAAACACGCCCTTCCACGCAAAATTGCCCTGCACACACACACGCGCCTGACCGAACCACACTGCCAACACGTCGGAGCAGCGACAAACGCCCTATCTCCTTTCACCGCGGCATCCACTAGTCACAGCAGCTCAACTGAGTCTGTGCACCTGCTCTCGGTATTGAGGCGCTGGCCAGCTGAACGGGTCGTCAAATGACGAACTACGCCGTACAAAGTTGTACACCGCTCGTCGTGCATATTAGTAAGCAAGAGTGTCGTCTGTTATACACCACCTAACTAAAGTTTGGATCAATACGCAAAACCGCTTCGAGTGTGACACAGCCTCACCTTCCTGGAAGGCGAAGTACAGACTCCAATTCGCTCATCCGCTGGTGTTCTCAGCCTGGACTCTTACGCGGCAGGGTTTCGATCAAGTATTGACTTCTAAGGACGTTGACTGCCTTTTGGGGAAAGAGGATCTTTCGTGGTAGTTGGCTCTCCATAGTCTCACCGTTGTGGTGACGGGGATCTAGAGCGGCGACTACCTGTTGAAAACTCTTGCTGGGTCTTGCAGCGGTTCATAGCTTGGTTGATTTTGTATGGACCTGTCTGGTCTCTCTGTGACGACGGTCGGCTTTTGCCGCGGAGGTGGGGTGCCCAAACATGTACTAAATGTAGTAGTAGGGCGGTTCTTAGCTTTCGAGTGCAGTTGTCAGGGACCTCCATTATTCGAGTAATGATAAGACTAACTCGTGATCTCGTTACCAAGGGCAAAGAAGATGTATCGAGCCCGAAAACTCTGCTGCGCAAAGTTGTTTTTCGTGCCGGGCGGGGAAGAAGGTCATCGAGAGAGAAGTGTAGCGCTGGCAAGGTCGTATATGTATGGCGTTAACGTGTCGAAAGTAGCAAAAGCGTGAATAGTGGCGAAATGTGAAGAGGAGCAAAATCCAGAGCCAACGAGAACCGAGTGACTCGGCAGTGGTCTGGTCTAATGCAATTGACTGTCAGCGGTGGGATTTGAACCCACGAGTGCGAACACAGTAGAACTTGAGTCTACCCCCTTAGACCGCTCGGGCACACTGACGACAAAAAGTACACTCACGCCACAAAATCAGACGCATCCCTGCACACCACAGCAGAAAACAAACAACAAACAACAAACAACAAACAACAAACAGCAAACACGCCCTTCCACGCAAAATTGCCCTGCACACACACGCGCCTGACCGAACCACACTGCCAACACGTCGGAGCAGCGACAAACGCCCTATCTCCTTTCACCGCGGCATCCACTAGTCACAGCAGCTCAACTGAGTCTGTGCACCTGCTCTCGGTATTGAGGCGCTGGCCAGCTGAACGGGTCGTCAAATGACGAACTACGCCGTACAAAGTTGTACACCGCTCGTCGTGCATATTAGTAAGCAAGAGTGTCGTCTGTTATACACCACCTAACTAAAGTTTGGATCAATACGCAAAACCGCTTCGAGTGTGACACAGCCTCACCTTCCTGGAAGGCGAAGTACAGACTCCAATTCGCTCATCCGCTGGTGTTCTCAGCCTGGACTCTTACGCGGCAGGGTTTCGATCAAGTATTGACTTCTAAGGACGTTGACTGCCTTTTGGGGAAAGAGGATCTTTCGTGGTAGTTGGCTCTCCATAGTCTCACCGTTGTGGTGACGGGGATCTAGAGCGGCGACTACCTGTTGAAAACTCTTGCTGGGTCTTGCAGCGGTTCATAGCTTGGTTGATTTTGTATGGACCTGTCTGGTCTCTCTGTGACGACGGTCGGCTTTTGCCGCGGAGGTGGGGTGCCCAAACATGTACTAAATGTAGTAGTAGGGCGGTTCTTAGCTTTCGAGTGCAGTTGTCAGGGACCTCCATTATTCGAGTAATGATAAGACTAACTCGTGATCTCGTTACCAAGGGCAAAGAAGATGTATCGAGCCCGAAAACTCTGCTGCGCAAAGTTGTTTTTTCGTGCCGGGCGGGGAAGAAGGTCATCGAGAGAGAGAAGTGTAGCGCTGGCAAGGTCGTATATGTATGGCGTTAACGTGTCGAAAGTAGCAAAAGCGTGAATAGTGGCGAAATGTGAAGAGGAGCAAAATCCAGAGCCAACGAGAACCGAGTGACTCGGCAGTGGTCTGGTCTAATGCAATTGACTGTCAGCGGTGGGATTTGAACCCACGAGTGCGAACACAGTAGAACTTGAGTCTACCCCCTTAGACCGCTCGGGCACACTGACGACAAAAAGTACACTCACGCCACAAAATCAGACGCATCCCTGCACACCACAGCAGAAAACAAACAACAAACAACAAACAACAAACAACAAACAGCAAACACGCCCTTCCACGCAAAATTGCCCTGCACACACACGCGCCTGACCGAACCACACTGCCAACACGTCGGAGCAGCGACAAACGCCCTATCTCCTTTCACCGCGGCATCCACTAGTCACAGCAGCTCAACTGAGTCTGTGCACCTGCTCTCGGTATTGAGGCGCTGGCCAGCTGAACGGGTCGTCAAATGACGAACTACGCCGTACAAAGTTGTACACCGCTCGTCGTGCATATTAGTAAGCAAGAGTGTCGTCTGTTATACACCACCTAACTAAAGTTTGGATCAATACGCAAAACCGCTTCGAGTGTGACACAGCCTCACCTTCCTGGAAGGCGAAGTACAGACTCAATTCGCTCATCCGCTGGTGTTCTCAGCCTGGACTCTTACGCGGCAGGGTTTCGATCAAGTATTGACTTCTAAGGACGTTGACTGCCTTTTGGGGAAAGAGGATCTTTCGTGGTAGTTGGCTCTCCATAGTCTCACCGTTGTGGTGACGGGGATCTAGAGCGGCGACTACCTGTTGAAAACTCTTGCTGGGTCTTGCAGCGGTTCATAGCTTGGTTGATTTTGTATGGACCTGTCTGGTCTCTCTGTGACGACGGTCGGCTTTTGCCGCGGAGGTGGGGTGCCCAAACATGTACTAAATGTAGTAGTAGGGCGGTTCTTAGCTTTCGAGTGCAGTTGTCAGGGACCTCCATTATTCGAGTAATGATAAGACTAACTCGTGATCTCGTTACCAAGGGCAAAGAAGATGTATCGAGCCCGAAAACTCTGCTGCGCAAAGTTGTTTTTCGTGCCGGGCGGGGAAGAAGGTCATCGAGAGAGAGAAGTGTAGCGCTGGCAAGGTCGTATATGTATGGCGTTAACGTGTCGAAAGTAGCAAAAGCGTGAATAGTGGCGAAATGTGAAGAGGAGCAAAATCCAGAGCCAACGAGAACCGAGTGACTCGGCAGTGGTCTGGTCTAATGCAATTGACTGTCAGCGGTGGGATTTGAACCCACGAGTGCGAACACAGTAGAACTTGAGTCTACCCCCTTAGACCGCTCGGGCACACTGACGACAAAAGTACACTCACGCCACAAAATCAGACGCATCCCTGCACACCACAGCAGAAAACAAACAACAAACAACAAACAACAAACAACAAACAGCAAACACGCCCTTCCACGCAAAATTGCCCTGCACACACACGCGCCTGACCGAACCACACTGCCAACACGTCGGAGCAGCGACAAACGCCCTATCTCCTTTCACCGCGGCATCCACTAGTCACAGCAGCTCAACTGAGTCTGTGCACCTGCTCTCGGTATTGAGGCGCTGGCCAGCTGAACGGGTCGTCAAATGACGAACTACGCCGTACAAAGTTGTACACCGCTCGTCGTGCATATTAGTAAGCAAGAGTGTCGTCTGTTATACACCACCTAACTAAAGTTTGATCAATACGCAAAACCGCTTCGAGTGTGACACAGCCTCACCTTCCTGGAAGGCGAAGTACAGACTCCAACCGCTCATCCGCTGGTGTTCTCAGCCTGGACTCTTACGCGGCAGGGTTTCGATCAAGTATTGACTTCTAAGGACGTTGACTGCCTTTTGGGGAAAGAGGATCTTTCGTGGTAGTTGGCTCTCCATAGTCTCACCGTTGTGGTGACGGGGATCTAGAGCGGCGACTACCTGTTGAAAACTCTTGCTGGGTCTTGCAGCGGTTCATAGCTTGGTTGATTTTGTATGGACCTGTCTGGTCTCTCTGTGACGACGGTCGGCTTTTGCCGCGGAGGTGGGGTGCCCAAACATGTACTAAATGTAGTAGTAGGGCGGTTCTTAGCTTTCGAGTGCAGTTGTCAGGGACCTCCATTATTCGAGTAATGATAAGACTAACTCGTGATCTCGTTACCAAGGGCAAAGAAGATGTATCGAGCCCGAAAACTCTGCTGCGCAAAGTTGTTTTTCGTGCCGGGCGGGGAAGAAGGTCATCGAGAGAGAGAAGTGTAGCGCTGGCAAGGTCGTATATGTATGGCGTTAACGTGTCGAAAGTAGCAAAAGCGTGAATAGTGGCGAAATGTGAAGAGGAGCAAAATCCAGAGCCAACGAGAACCGAGTGACTCGGCAGTGGTCTGGTCTAATGCAATTGACTGTCAGCGGTGGGATTTGAACCCACGAGTGCGAACACAGTAGAACTTGAGTCTACCCCTTAGACCGCTCGGGCACACTGACGACAAAAAGTACACTCACGCCACAAAATCAGACGCATCCCTGCACACCACAGCAGAAAACAAACAACAAACAACAAACAACAAACAACAAACAGCAAACACGCCCTTCCACGCAAAATTGCCCTGCACACACACGCGCCTGACCGAACCACACTGCCAACACGTCGGAGCAGCGACAAACGCCCTATCTCCTTTCACCGCGGCATCCACTAGTCACAGCAGCTCAACTGAGTCTGTGCACCTGCTCTCGGTATTGAGGCGCTGGCCAGCTGAACGGGTCGTCAAATGACGAACTACGCCGTACAAAGTTGTACACCGCTCGTCGTGCATATTAGTAAGCAAGAGTGTCGTCTGTTATACACCACCTAACTAAAGTTTGGATCAATACGCAAAACCGCTTCGAGTGTGACACAGCCTCACCTTCCTGGAAGGCGAAGTACAGACTCCAATTCGCTCATCCGCTGGTGTTCTCAGCCTGGACTCTTACGCGGCAGGGTTTCGATCAAGTATTGACTTCTAAGGACGTTGACTGCCTTTTGGGGAAAGAGGATCTTTCGTGGTAGTTGGCTCTCCATAGTCTCACCGTTGTGGTGACGGGGATCTAGAGCGGCGACTACCTGTTGAAAACTCTTGCTGGGTCTTGCAGCGGTTCATAGCTTGGTTGATTTTGTATGGACCTGTCTGGTCTCTCTGTGACGACGGTCGGCTTTTGCCGCGGAGGTGGGGTGCCCAAACATGTACTAAATGTAGTAGTAGGGCGGTTCTTAGCTTTCGAGTGCAGTTGTCAGGGACCTCCATTATTCGAGTAATGATAAGACTAACTCGTGATCTCGTTACCAAGGGCAAAGAAGATGTATCGAGCCCGAAAACTCTGCTGCGCAAAGTTGTTTTTCGTGCCGGGCGGGGAAGAAGGTCATCGAGAGAGAAGTGTAGCGCTGGCAAGGTCGTATATGTATGGCGTTAACGTGTCGAAAGTAGCAAAAGCGTGAATAGTGGCGAAATGTGAAGAGGAGCAAAATCCAGAGCCAACGAGAACCGAGTGACTCGGCAGTGGTCTGGTCTAATGCAATTGACTGTCAGCGGTGGGATTTGAACCCACGAGTGCGAACACAGTAGAACTTGAGTCTACCCCCTTAGACCGCTCGGGCACACTGACGACAAAAAGTACACTCACGCCACAAAATCAGACGCATCCCTGCACACCACAGCAGAAAACAAACAACAAACAACAAACAACAAACAACAAACAGCAAACACGCCCTTCCACGCAAAATTGCCCTGCACACACACGCGCCTGACCGAACCACACTGCCAACACGTCGGAGCAGCGACAAACGCCTATCTCCTTTCACCGCGGCATCCACTAGTCACAGCAGCTCAACTGAGTCTGTGCACCTGCTCTCGGTATTGAGGCGCTGGCCAGCTGAACGGGTCGTCAAATGACGAACTACGCCGTACAAAGTTGTACACCGCTCGTCGTGCATATTAGTAAGCAAGAGTGTCGTCTGTTATACACCACCTAACTAAAGTTTGGATCAATACGCAAAACCGCTTCGAGTGTGACACAGCCTCACCTTCCTGGAAGGCGAAGTACAGACTCCAATTCGCTCATCCGCTGGTGTTCTCAGCCTGGACTCTTACGCGGCAGGGTTTCGATCAAGTATTGACTTCTAAGGACGTTGACTGCCTTTTGGGGAAAGAGGATCTTTCGTGGTAGTTGGCTCTCCATAGTCTCACCGTTGTGGTGACGGGGATCTAGAGCGGCGACTACCTGTTGAAAACTCTTGCTGGGTCTTGCAGCGGTTCATAGCTTGGTTGATTTTGTATGGACCTGTCTGGTCTCTCTGTGACGACGGTCGGCTTTTGCCGCGGAGGTGGGGTGCCCAAACATGTACTAAATGTAGTAGTAGGGCGGTTCTTAGCTTTCGAGTGCAGTTGTCAGGGACCTCCATTATTCGAGTAATGATAAGACTAACTCGTGATCTCGTTACCAAGGGCAAAGAAGATGTATCGAGCCCGAAAACTCTGCTGCGCAAAGTTGTTTTTCGTGCCGGGCGGGGAAGAAGGTCATCGAGAGAGAAGTGTAGCGCTGGCAAGGTCGTATATGTATGGCGTTAACGTGTCGAAAGTAGCAAAAGCGTGAATAGTGGCGAAATGTGAAGAGGAGCAAAATCCAGAGCCAACGAGAACCGAGTGACTCGGCAGTGGTCTGGTCTAATGCAATTGACTGTCAGCGGTGGGATTTGAACCCACGAGTGCGAACACAGTAGAACTTGAGTCTACCCCCTTAGACCGCTCGGGCACACTGACGACAAAAGTACACTCACGCCACAAAATCAGACGCATCCCTGCACACCACAGCAGAAAACAGACAACAAACAACAAACAACAAACAACAAACAGCAAACACGCCCTTCCACGCAAAATTGCCCTGCACACACACGCGCCTGACCGAACCACCCGAAAGGGACGGTGGTGGTTCAATTCCCCGTCGGTATCGATCACCCTTTTCTTTTTTGGGTATGTAAGACAGGCTGATCGACGCCTAATACAACAGAGCGCAAGGCAAAGCGACACCACGTGCGAACAGAAAGTTATGAATGGGAAATACAGCGCGAACATTGTTCTAACGGAGCTTAAGGTGCGTTTGGATGTTTAAACATGAGAGCTAACTGATAGATGATCTTTCCACCAGTGTAACTCATGGAAGAACGCCCACAAGAGTTGGTAAGAGTTAAATTCGCTCCGCTGTTAAATAGTTGTGCTTATGTCTCTGTGCGCATGTGTATCAGTGTCTATGTCATGTATTCAGGTGTATGTATATGTGGGTGAACGGTAAATATAACAGGCTACTTGTGGCGTTTGACCAGTTAGTTGTGTTGTATTTGCTTATGACTTATGTGATTGGATTTGATTGTAGTATGTTTTGAAAGTGCGCAGGTACAGGGTCTGCAATCCTCCCGATCGCAAGTAAACGGCGGAATGCGTAGATGTGCTCATTCAGAGCTCCCTTGCGATGAAGCTGTCTCAGTGCTTTGAGCATGGCGTTGCTTCTGGTTGAAGGTATATTTTTGCTCCAAAGAAATTCCAGCAGGTAAGTCGCAGCTTCATCCCCTATGCTCTTGACTTGATCCTTGTAGTCTTGCACACTCTCATCTAACACGAAGCCGTCTGCAAGGAATAGCTTCATGCATGCAACAAGCCTGTATGCATCTGATTTTTATGCTTGTCTTTGCTTTTCCAGCCTCGAGGTGTTTGCACGTACCACTCAAACCATGTACCACCCAGAGGAGTCACCTTTGCGCGCCTTCTTTTCTTCACGGGTGCATTTGCATCTGGGCTTCGCGGTCTCTTGGTCGCTATCTGACTTGTGGCTTCGGTCGTCTCATGTTGTGGCTGTTTGCAGCTTCTAGAGAGCTTACGCGAGCTTCTAGACGACGGTTGATGTCGACTAACTTTTCAATCAATGCACTGTGATGATCTAACGCAGCTTGTTCTTGGGTTTGCTTCTCGTCTTGCATGTCTGAGCTTGGATGTTGTGTTTCTTGTGTGAGGTACTGCGACCGTGATAACAGATCCGTCATCGTGGCCCCTGTAGCCTTGACACAGCACTCAAGCTGCACCACTGCAGGGCCGGTAGGATTGGACTTGGCAAGTGAAGGGTAATGACGGATGGCGATAGCAGTCAGCACGTCCATCACCGCACCACTGACGTTGAAGGCCTTGTTACCCATTGTGTGACTTGCGTTGAACAGCTTGTCTCTCACGTCGCGTATATATTCTTGTGTAATGGTGTCAAAGCGGTCCAGCGAAGGAAGCGAGGTGGCTTGGTTTGGATTCATTCCACTAAGCACCCTGACAACCTGGTGATCCTCTTTGAGTGTGTTGAAGACGTATGCGAATGCCTTGCTTGTTGTGGTCCGATTCCAAGCGCCTCAGTCGAAGATCCACTGCGCGCTCAGCTTAGAGTTGGCGTTGGCATGCTGAGCTCCACCGCGTCTGAAGGAGTTTGAAGTCAACGGCGCTTCGACTCCAACTGGCCCAGCGACTCGGTCAAGAAGTCGGTTTACCAACGTGTGTATTCCGAGGGTCGATGACGAGTGCGTTGGTTTCGAATTTACTGGCGCCGTTGCAGATGGCGGAGCTAGAGAGATCTTCAAGCAGCTCGAGAAACAGGATTGAGGTTGCAATTTCTTGTGGGACGTCCTTAACTTGGACAGGTGAGTGGCTCAGCAGTGCAGCGCATGGTGATCCCTGTGTGATTAAGGCTAATGCGAGGGCCAGCAATGGACATGTTGCGTAGTCTGCATCAGGGAATAGCGACAATGCCTGCTCTTCGGATGTCTTGATGCGAATGAAGCGGATGAAGAAGGCGTCGCCCGCACCGATGGATATCTATTGCTTCCGCACGAAGGTCAAGTCCGAGGCGCGTCCAAACAGATACCACAACAAGCACAGTAGTGCAGCATCTTGGTAGTCCGAAATAGAGCTTACGTTTGCATACAAATACAGCACCATCTTCTTCAAATCACCCTTCGTGCACGCAGGTGCCTTCTTAACGAACCCTCCGCTCTTGCGCTTAACGCAGTGTTGCTCTAGCGTGCGACCATTCTTCAGTAGCTGCCTTTCCACTGCGCCACACTGCACGGGGTACTCATCCATGAGCCAGTACTTGACTTGTCGATAGTATTGGGCCACCGAATACCGAGATAGTTGCTTTCTCTCGTCCCCTCATGGAACGCAAGATGCGCGCCAAACTTGTCCACGAGGGTAACCAGAATTTCTCCAGCACAGGAAGGGTCAGCGACGATCAAAACTCTCATATACGCCATGTTTATACCCTCCCCGGAGAGGAAGCACTCGAAGGCCTTCAACACAGTTGCCTGCGCTCTCTTCGTGTTACCTGGCTTCAAGTCGTTCAAACTCATCGCGTTTGGTCGGAAAGCAGTCAGATATGCGTGTAATATGTGGTTATGAGGAAGTTTATATAGTGATACACATATTTGAGGCGGGACTCCGACTTGATACGTCGGAGCCGATGGCATACCTGACCTGTGGAACCTCTATCGCTTTTATTGGATAAAACTAGTCACATGCTGCTAGATGATTGGATTTTAGTAAAACCTAGCCTTTGATTCATCAAAATATGCAAGGGGATCCCATACAAAGAATAAGTGTGGTCGGAGAGATGGTGGTATTCATCCATACAATGTAGTTATGCTCAAGTTGACCATGCCAAAACAACACAATTCTAAGTGGAACCAGTCCACGACTGTCAATACAGAGGAAAAATGTTGCAGATCACAGCTAGCGTTATTAGGGGTTGATGCAGTGGCACCAGCAATGTAGCAGGGCTACACAAGTATACATATGTATATGTATAAATATCCAGCAGGGATTGCGGATAGGCTGTATACAAAGAAGCAGATTGCCTGTGTGTGGGCCACACACAGGATTACAATCATTTCGAGCCACCACTGATTGGTTATTAGTGGCGGGTGCTTGGGCGTTACTATTGGTAGAAAGATATCTTTCAACCAATGAGGCGCACACATATAGGTGCAACGCGTGAGGGCCAACCATGACCCTCACCATGCAATTAGATATTCTTTTAGCCAGGTCTGCTAAGAGGCCCATCACGCGGCAGGCCGACACAAATAAGTTTTCAAACTTCTACCAAATAGTCATTTGCTTTGTATTAGAAATACACGTTGTCGTGTATTTCTTTAGTGAATCTCTAAGTTAAGACTTGCGCTTCCTAACTACGCGCATACACAGTGTATGCTAGAAACAGAGTGGTTGTCCACCCTGTTTCAGGGGTCGTACTCAATAGCAAGTTTGATCTTGAGCGGTGATGGCGTCAGTTTTTTATGATCACCTTGCATTTCAGCTTCATGATGTCCTTCAGCTGTGTATTTCGATTACTTCCTCCATTCAGTCGAAGCAATCCAAGATACGTGCTTTCACGTCCTTTGCGTTACATTCATCTTCAGATGACGCGCCATTACCTCCATTATATCCGGTGTGACATCATTTATTAGACTACCGATGATATTATCAATCGCGGATAGCAGCCACTCCCCAATCATCTTTTCCACAGAAACACGCAATTCAAACTCCGAGAAGGACTTCGGGATTCTCTTGCTGATGGACTTGATTGCAGATTTTTGGACAGTCACGATTGATTCCTCAGTCTATGGACAACGATTTTCCGCTGCTTCTTCGTACATGACTCTTTCATTCTGAAAACTAGTGATTTGCGGAGTATCCTGTAGCGTACCTCCCATGGCCTTCACACCACCGTAGCTGGTATCGTCATCCGTATTGACATGTCTTCGTTTCGGTGGACTTGATTCTGCGTTCGTTGACATGCTATTCGAGCACACTTTGTAGTGTCTTGAACATTGACACACTAAACTTGATATTGGTGTCGGCTACGACCTTGCTGCCAGTCGACTTGATCTAGTGCTTGAAAATTCAGATGTGTATTCGTTGGTTCGCTTCTTGCTAAGCTATACATGCATGTTATCAAGTCTTTGCTTCCTAGTAGTGCCTAGATAACCTCCACGTAGTAATCTCTATCAACTTTTGTCATAGGTCGTAAATTTCATGCCAGAGGTCGCGCAGGAGCCGTCATTCGTTGTGCTGGTAACAGATAGCCAAATGGACTAACCGCTGCACGCCTTAACAATAGCCACCTCTCCGGTTTTGCAGGCACCTCCTATTCGCACTGGGGACAGCTATTACTCAGGTGCCACACGAGCACTTGACGCGCGAGTTGGCCGAGAAACATCATTCACCTCTAATGTTCCTCAGTGGGACCTTTTCAAGTGCAGCTCGCCGGTGGGCTATCATGGAGAAAGATGCTCTTGCAATCGTTTTGGAGGGTTCTCGTTATAAACCGACCATCAGAACTTGCGATACATTTTCAATCCGACCATTGTTCTGGTGTCAGTGCCAAAATACACAAAGCCAAATTGGATCGCTGGTCTCTGTTGTTGACGGTCTATGACTATGAAATTCCCGACATAGCCGGGAAACTAACGTGTGGACTGATCTACTATCACGTTGGGGTTCGACAGCTACTATTTGTGAGATTCCCCAGGCGACTTTTATCGCTATCCCCAATGCTGGACGAGGGCTTGGTACGGCCAGATGCAAGCGAGCTTTTGGCAGTTCAACAGGAGGCAATCACCGCAAATTCTGCGTTGTAAATAGATAATGACTTCACTCAAGGTGCTGACGGACTACTTGGTAGCCACGAGGATGCTGGTCAGCTACAGGTTCGCTTGTGCGTGGTGGCCCATTTTGCTGCTGCAGGCCATCGCGGGTTGCAAGGCATGTTGGCTGGATTAACTTCACGTTTTGTTTGGGATAACGTCTCTGAAGATGTGACTGCTTTTTATCAATCGGTGCCTCTATTGTGTGAGTATACACGGCAGACCCCCAGCACTCAGTTCAGTTAGCCAGGTAACTCACAAAGAAAAGCCCAACGAATTGCTCCACTGGGACTTCTTCTACATGAGTCCTGCGTCTTCTGGTGAGCTGTTCATTCTCGTCTTAATCATCTTGTTGCAGATACATTTATTCATAGGCATAGGTGTACGTTAGTGGAGATTTTTATAAAATGACGCGTAATACACCGTTTTGGTATGTATTCCGAGTACCCTCAATATTCTTATTAGCAGGTTTCAATATATTATTTCTTAAAAACGTGGCATAGAGCAACGTTTTGTAGTGGCATATTATTGGTTGATATGAATTGTTTGATAGGCCAATATTAGTAAAAGATGCATTATGCCACGTTTTACAAATGCTGACAACAAAAGAGCTAAAGATAGTGCGTTCAAATTCGTCTGGTTGCACCCTTACATGGAGGCTGCAGCTGCCACCACATATGAAGTAGTTCACAAACTTCGGTGTTTACCGCACCTGGGTTATTGACTAGGGAATTCATTTTAAAAGGCAGTAATTAAGTTGTTGCACTAGACGCTCATCATCACTTCACTACAGCACGACCACCCTGGGTGAATAGAACTATAGAGGTGGCAGCGAGATGCCCTACGCTACTTGCACGCTTGGCTATCCGAATGCCAAATACTTGCGGTAAATTAGCCTCGTATTGTGAAAGTGGACCAAACGGTTATGAATCACGCACCGTCAGCTGCTCTTGGAGGGATTGTATCAGTCACTGTCATGACAGGTCTGTAGGCGATGTCGCCGCTAGACGCGATCGCAGTCCCAGGTCCTATCGCGCTCACGACTTTGAAGCAGGTGCAGGAGGTCCAGAAAGCCCTCTGATTCATTGTCCGGCACTAAAAAGCTCATCATGTCCGATATATATACATATGAAGACAAAGCTTCATTTAGCAAAAATGATGTCAAAGTTTGGTCGACTGAGGTTCCTGGGGTGGCCCTGTATCTCTTCGAGCACAAACCAACCAATACAGCTGACGTTTTGCTTGCGTTAGAATCGGCGATCAAACTATGTCATACCCGGCTAAGGCTTCTTGCCTGCGACAACATTGCCTAACTATTTTACTCAAGGAAGGGCACAAGGACTAATGTTGTCGAAGCAACAGCTGAGTATTTTCTTGTATGTGATGCATGTACTCGTTCTAATCGGTAGCGAGCTTTATTCAAGCACATGTCCGCCGATCATGCATTAAATTTGATTAGCTTATGTACACAACCATCAATGGGCTGACTGAAACTGCTTCATTTGGAGGAAAACGCTACGTGTTGTTGTTCATGGATGACTGGGGCGCCTACTTGATAGTCAATCTCCTACGTCAATAGTCAGAAGTGAAGGGATGGAGGTAAGATTGCTCCTGGTTGTGGTGCCTCGCACCGAGTAGAATTAAGAATAAATTGGATATGCAGGTTGATCGGCTAGTTACTCTTCTATCCTAGCCTGGTATGCATGGGTGTCGAACCCTCTCGACGTTGGCTTCTTGATGTGCGATTGTGGAGGTCGTTGCTGTTGTCAGGGATTTCAAGTCGTTGCTTGAAACAGGGTGGACAACCACTCTGTTTCTAGCATACACTATGTATGCGCGTAGTTAGGAAGCGCAAGTCTTAACTTAGATTCACTAAAGAAATACACGACAACGTGTATTTCTAATACAAAGCAAATGACTATTTGGTAGAAGTTTGAAAACTCTATTTGTGTCGGCCTGCCGCGTGATGGGCCTCTTAGCAGACCTGGCTAAAAGAATATCTAATTGCATGGTGAGGGTCATGGTTGGCCCTCACGCGTTGCACTATGTGTGCGCCTCATTGGTTGAAAGATATATCTTTCTACCAATAGTAACGCCCTAAGCACCCGCCACTAATAACCAATCAGTGGTGGCTCGAAATGATTAATCCTGTGTGTGGCCCACACACACAGGCAATCTGCTTCTTTTGTATACAGCCTATCCGCAATCCCTGCCGGATATTTATACATATACATATGTATACTTGTGTAGCCCGCTTTGGAACACATCTTGGATTAAACGCCAAAATGCTTGAGTCCCTCATGCAAGTGAAGCACTAGGTATGGGTAAAGGTGAAAGTGCCTCAGGTTAGCCCTCGAACCATGTAAGGCTCATGTTCATAGCGTTCCTGGAGTTGTCTATAAAATGATGGATTACAATTGGGTCAAATTATGAACTAGGCAGCGATGAACGCTTCTAAATTTCTTTTAAAAATGATTTTTAAAAAAATTGAAACCCTTAAAAGCGTTTCAAATTCGCAATGGCAAATCAGCGGTTTCACTCCTAAATCAGGCTAAAATATTTCACTTGTAAATTCTAAATTCCATTCTAAAGTCAAATGTGTGGTGGAAGTTTCGGTTCCTTCAAATCATAATATCCGATTTTTTGGCGAAAAAGGAAGCGTAACGCGAAAAAACATGAGATCCATTGGTATCTGCTGTTCAGTTGCCGAAGACGAACAGTTCAATGCCGTGTGGTCTTTAGCAATGTCCTATTTCCATTTTCGTGGAAGGTGGGCAATGCTCAGGTTTGCGTACGCCAATCCAACGCTCACTCCCGTGTTCTCTCCATCTGTTGCAAACCCTACTGCCTAAGAAGACCCACCCAAGTAATAGCAGGTTCACTGGATTGGGCGATGGCCCCAACCTCGATGACCTCTATCCACGTACTGAACACGCGGTGGGCGGACAGGAAGCAACTGTGCACTTTCCTCAAATTGTCAAATGAACGAACGTCTCAGCAACTCGCTAGAATGGATACCCTCAGTACCTGGCGTTTCGCGAGCTTTCTCACTTTAAAAAAATGTAGACCTAGCAGCGTAGCGCGACATGTTGCCTCAAGCCATATCCAGTGTCGCCTCCAGTCCTTGGCGGGCTCTAAAATTAACTTGGTAGAAGCTTTGGTCCCCCTCGGTCTTTTTAATGATCTGATATTACCTTTAAATTACATAATAACGCGCACTTTTTGCTGAAAATCCAATTATTCTTACAAATGTCTTGATTAACAATTGGAACCTTTTAAAATTGATGTTGCCCGTTTTTCTAATTTAGTCATCCGAATGGCGATTCGGGCTCCTTTGGGAGGAGAGAAAGCGAGGCCAGTCGGTGGTGGACCAGGGCTGCTGGGCCGAGTTGACTCTGTTGCGGCGAGCATCTCGAAAAAGCAGAAGAGCCACCGACTTCCGCCCAGGACCGAGGCGAGCAAAAAGCCAACGTCTTGTCCGTAGTAGCAGCAACAAGGCAAAGTGGCTTCCTTCCCGCGAGCCACTTGACACCAGCACACCTGCCTGCGTGTCGCCTGACAGCTCAGACCGCCCAACCCCGCGCATTTGCCAGACAACCGGCTGCCAACGCAATTCCACCCACTTGGGCCTAGTGCACCGCAGGTAGTCGACATGGCAGCCGCGGGCTCGCCGGCTGAGCCTCAGAGAGAGCCTGCTTCAGAAGAACCCGACAGCTCACAGCACGCCCCACCAGCTCCGCCCGGCACCGGAGAGCTGCTGGGCCGCGTGGCAACACAGATCAACGAGGCCTTCCAGTCGTCACTTGTCCAGGTACGTGCAACTCTATACCCCCATAGACTGACTGACTACAGAGCAGGAGACGCACGGCGTCGACAGAGCGGTCGAAGCTGCTTCGAGCTCTGCACGCCAGTCGCTTGAGTTTTTTGCATTTCTTTCCAGATTCTAACTGACACACTCTGTTGTCTATGCATCATTGATCATATGCAGGTTGTGTCGGATATCGGACTCGAATATGGTCTCGACCCCAGCAGCAAGTATGCATGGGTAAGTGAGTCGGGGATTAATTCCGATGTAGTGATTTCTGAACTTTTCCAGTCGGATCCCAGTACCGCCAATGGGTGGACCACCCAATAGTTAGCCATTTTAGCCATCTTGACGAGACCCGGAAAGCGTCTCGCGATGGCAAGCGCACTTGCGTCTGTAAAGACTGATCGATTTGTCTGCTATTGTGAACATGGCTATGTCAATGTAGATGGAGAAAGGCGGTGCCGCTGTTGCACTTAGTGACGAGCAGCTGCACTCGGAAGGAGGCGGCGAGGAACGTGGCGAGCTCAACGATAACGTGCGTCGCATTCTGCGCGAACTGCAGGCCTCACGGCTTCAAGTGCGTGAATTGCAGCAGGTTGTAGACGAACTGCACGAAGAGCAACGACTTTCCCAACAGCGAGTGGCACTGTTTGGCACGTTATCAACGAAACTGAAACGCGAGCTAGTGAACGAACGACTGGCGCTCATTGACGCAAAAATGAGGTCAAGGAACTGCGCCGCAATTTACGACGAAGTGGAGACGACGCTGGTTCTGGTGGTGGCTGTTCTCCGCAGTCACCGTCACTACAGGACAAAAATGATAATCCATGGAGTTCCCCTGACAAGCCAATTTCAGGACCGGGTGGTGGTAGCACGGGGACTACCAGTGGTGCGTCGGGTGGGTCGAACCTCATGGCGTTTAACTTTTACTCAGCCTCAAGAGGCGAGGGTGATCAAGACGACGAGCCACCGTCTCCTTCCTCAAGCACGCAAACGCTCCGAAGCACGCTGATGGGTCAGTTCCTGCCAGCATCACTGCTGGACTCTCCTCAAGTCACACCGAAACATGGTAGACCATTTGCTGACGAGAACCTCAGCGAGGAAAAGCCGTCTCCTGCTGCTAGCATAGAGGCTCTGTCGCTCTCAGCACCACCGGCGACCAGTCCAATAGTGGAACAACAACAGGGCAAGTCTGACGTCAGCGACGCTGGAGTCAGGTATGACGAACCAACGGAGACAAGCCGGAGCGAGAGTGGGAGATTAGTGTCTTCGGTGTCGCCAATGAAGCTGTCAATGCTGTCCGAGCTCTTTGAAGTGATTCCGGTTGAAGAATGGAGTCAATCCTGCAGCAGTTCGATGGCCAGGAGTCAGCAGTCATTGAACACATCTTGAATACTCATCCAAGCTTCAACCCTGCTTTTGCAGCGGGAGATGAAGGAAATGGCAGCGACCCAACACCAATGGCGTCGCCTTCGCCATCCCGGTCTTCATCTTCCATACACGGCAAGACGAGTTTGCATCGCAGTAACAGCCAGGGGACAAGTGGTCCTCCACCTGGATCCTCGAGCAATTGGAAAACGGAAATCTGCATGTACTACATGCAAGGCAAGTGCAACAAGACGCGACGTACTTGTTCGTTTGCCCACGGTGAAAGTGATCTTGTGCGACCAACCGGCTCGAGTAGTGGAAGCGGTGGTGGAAAGCATGGAACTAACTTTAAGACTCGGCTTTGCCAAGCGTATGAGAACGGCACGTGTCCAAAGTCTCGTCGCGACTGCCCAATGGCGCATGGCGTAAACGATTTGCGGGACGGAAGCGCTGCAAGTGGTGGAAGTGGAGTTGGCCAGCTGATGCTCTCTGCTACGACGCCACGCTTGCAGAGTTACAAGACCGAGTTGTGCTACTACTTCTTGAAGGGCAACTGCAACTATTCAAAGGATGAATGCCGCTTCGCACATGGTCAGAACGATTTGCGCACGGTTGAGAGCAATACGGCACAGATTGCTGCAGCAACTGTTGGTGTCGCTGGTTATGGAGGAGATTTCGGGCCGACATCACCTGTCCCACCGCCACCGGCGGTGTCGATGGAGAAGCAGTTGCAAATACAGCACCAGTACCAGCAACAGTATCAGCACCACCAACCGCCATCGATACCGCAACACCATGGAGCTCCTCACCCGTTTCAGCCGCAGCCACCCCCAGCACAGCAACAGCCAAGTTTTATACCTCAACACCAGCTTCAATTGCAGCATTCGTCACGAGGAGCGAGCGGAGGTGGAGGGTGTCGCACCAGTACTCCTTTCAGCACCAAAGCCCTGGAGCATCGGCGCACTCGCTTCAGCACCAGCAGTATGATATGGGCCATCAACAGCAGCAGAATCCCTACATTCCGTCGCCTGGCCAGTACCGCTACCTGAAAAGTATGGAGGACAAGCGTTCGTCGACATCAGGCGCCCGTCCGCCGAGGCGAGACTCAGGATCATCCTGGAGCAGCTTCGATGCCTCAGGTCTGCCGCCTGCAGAGTTTTAATCGGGACATGAGTGAAGGCGGGGAGTTCTGTACCCCGTGAGCAGGTGCAGCATTCACGTGTGTCCTGCTCAGCTCCGCCGCCCCATTTTGCATTTTAGATTTGCATTTCTGGAGTTTTGGATTGTGAGATAGCCCCAGAGCATGCAGTTACGCTGCATGGTATGATATTTGACTGAATTGCCACGACTTGGCCACGCGCCCGCCCGCGCCTCCCGTCTGCTCTATCAAGCCCGCAAGCGGACGATGAAGATAAAGCTCAAGATTGAAGTCGGACGACCCCAAGATGAAGCCTGCAGGACGTCGCGCGCTAGCTCGGCCGCTCAAAGACACAAGCACAAGAAAGAAAAAACGCAAGCACGCATCCATACATGAAAAAGTAGCAGTAGTAAGTACATTTGTAGAAAAGCAAGCGCCTCAATATATACGATAGAGTGATGCACGCTGCATTATCTGTTCGTGAGGGTTTGCGCACTTCCAATATTTTCAAACGAGAAGATATTCACTTTTAAAGTTCATCCTCCGTCGTTGAATTAGCAGTTCCACTTTCATCGCCGCGGAGAGTTTCTTGGCTGGTTAAGCCTGGCGGCGTTGCTGGTGGACCCCGTCAAGCAAGCGATCAGGTCCTGCACATTGACCTGAATGGGCACAACTGTCCCATTCATGATCATCCGCACGGGTCGATAACCGTCCACATCTTGGCTCCGGAAAGGCTGGTAATACTGTCTCTGTATTTCATCTTCCTCGACTTGAACTGCTCTCTTCCTTTTGCCTCCTACTGCTTCCCCAGCGGATTGAGTAGGTTCAAACTCCACAACTCTTTGTCCATTCGTCGCAGCAGCCCCTCAATATCACCAGAAGGCACCTGGTTGTCTGGTAGACTCTCCACATGCAAGGATACTTGACTGGCACCTGTGGTCGCCCTGCTTCGCCGATGCTTCGGCTGCAGATCACTGATCTTCTTAACGTAGACGTAGACTTCACAGTGGAAGGGTTCGTCGGTCCTGCGCTTGAGGTAATTGCAGTAACTCCTGGCCACACGACTCTCAAAGTTGCCGTCTGTAAGCTCCACCAGCTCCGACTGTTTGGAGTGAGCTCCCGGCCGCATGTAGAGCGCAGGGTCTTGACGGATATGCGGCTCCCCACGGAAGTTCTGCAGCCTCTGTCGGTGCAGGAGCTGGCTTTGGCGCAGAAGACGTCGAAGCCCTCGGACAACAGGAACGAGAAAGTCACCAGCGCCAATTGTTTGCGAGATGTGCGCGACACCTCTCCGATCTTGACGGTCAGCGCAGCTGTCACCTCCTCGGGCAGACTGCGGTCGGCAGCGCTCATGCTCGTCCGCACGGAGTTTATGGCAGCGATTCGCACTTAGCACCGAGATGGCTACACGCACCTAGAACGTACATAATTATATCATAATTTTGTAATTTTCATAAAAATAACGGTAGGGCTTACTCAACCTAGAAAGAAACTGCAAAATACCCCTATTCCAATTGAGATTACATCTCCAACGCTGCGCCTCAATCGTTAATCAGTTGCAGATTACCAGTCATCAATTACCACAATCTATGTCATATTGATTGTCAATTGACAGGCTCAGATTGTGGACAACAGTGAGCACGTCAGTGCAGGTTAAATACGCTGGTATAGGTGGTAAAACGGCTATGGCCGTGAGCAGACGTCTGCTGTGTGGAAAGTACGGCGCTACCCTTAGGAACACTATAGCCAAGGATGCGAGCGCAAGTTGATTCATGGGCCAGTTGTAACGGGCCAAGTGAGTGTCCGTCACTAGCGTACACGTAGCGATGAGGAAGCTGCAAGAGGACTCAGAATACTGAGACCAAGTAGTAAGTCTGGGGTAAAATTAACTTTGTTTTAGTTTAGGGCCAGGGTGGCTACCCCTGATCTCATATGAACCACTCAAATGCAGGCCTGAACCTGATTGGGTAAAATGAGTCTGGACCCCCACTTCATCCAATCAGGGAGTGACACTTCAACACACGCTAGCCGTGTGCTACACTACGTACTTATGCAAATCGTTGTAAACAAAACTACCTACTTATGTAACTGGGGAGGGCTCATTATATCACCCCCCTCTCAAAATAATACTAACGACTTATGAGGGCAAGTGAAGAACAATCGAAGAATCTGGAAACTGGCGAAGGACCACCGTCGACAACAAGAAACACAAGTCCCTGCGCATTGCAGGAGCAACACAAACGAACAGGCGTGACATGCGACGAGATGGAGGAGCAAGCGACCACAGGCCCGATGTAGAAGGGCTACACAAGTATACATATGTATATGTATAAATATCCAGCAGGGATTGCGGATAGGCTGTATACAAAAGAAGCAGATTGCCTGTGTGTGTGGGCCACACACAGGATTACAATCATTTCGAGCCACCACTGATTGGTTATTAGTGGCGGGCGCTTAGGGCGCTACTATTGGTAGAAAGAGGTACCTTTCGACCAATAAGGCGCATGCATATAGGTGCAACGCGTGAGGGCCAACCATGACCCTCACCATGCAATTAGATATTCTTTTAGCCAGGTCTGCTAAGAGGCCCATCACGCGGCAGGCCGACACAAATAGAGTTTTCAAACTTCTACCAAATAGTCATTTGCTTTGTATTAGAAATACACGTTGTCGTGTATTTCTTTAGTAAATCTAAGTAAGACTTGCGCTTCTAACTACGCGCATACATAGTGTATGCTAGAAGCAGAGTAGTTGTCCACCCTGTTTCACCCGGCAGCACTTTGTAGTCCGTTTAACACCAAAATGTATCCATTTGGCTATGAAGACGAAAACCCTCCGTTGAGTGGTACCTCACTTGACGGAGCTCCAAATTCAGTTCCCCTCGTATAATAAGGGAGAACTGCCCCCACCTGATCGATCAGCAGTGGGAGGCGTTGCTACAACTCTCGCAATCCGTAGGCGAGTCCACTGTTGCGGCAATGCCGAGGTCATTGCCGCCCAGTGAGTAACATGTAGTCGACCACGACTACATGACAAGCGAACAACAGCAGAAGTCTGCTCCTGCTGTTCGTGCAGAGTCACTGAAGGTTTCAGTGACTCAGTTCTCGGGAAACCCCAACGAGCCAGCGCAAAACGACTCGTTGAGTTTGAGATAGCGATTGTTGCCCGACGGATCAGGGATGCATCGCTGCAGATCGCTTTTGCGATGTCGTGTCTAGCAAGACATGTTAGACACTGGGCGGACGGTCGACGCCTGACCGACAGTACGTATTGGAACACGTACGACGAGTTCAAACGAGAGCTCAAACTCGCGTTTAAGCCTCCTGAATCTGAAGCAAGGCAACCATGATGTGTTGGACTATGCACAACATACACGATACTTGGTGTCAAGTATCGTGAACCACCATTGATGAGGCGACGCAAGTCGTCACCTTCATGAAGGGATTGAAAGATGGGCCCGTGAAGACCCATCTTTTCCGAGAGTACCGAGTACTCTCGAGCAAGCGATTAGGCTTGCTTCGCAGGAGGAGTTTAGCCTGCAACAGGCTAAGCTCCATACGGACGTGCCGAGGATGCCACGTCCTCGACCACATAACATGGGCGGTTCAGAGCCCATGGACTTATCAAGTGCGCCTACTACCGGACGGCAGCAGGCAAGACCGCATCAAGGGACGCACGCGAGTGTGTAGCAGGTCCGGGACTTGCTAATCGCGGCGTATCGTGGGCGAGCAAAAACACCGGGAGCCAGTAGGGGCGGGGTGCCCTACTGGTGTAGCCACACATGTCGACGTCGGACATGTGATGGCTACAGCCCCCTGCGGCAAGACCCGCCGCAGTGAACAGCAGGATGATCAATTGATCATCCTGAAAGTTGTGGTGCATGGGCAGCAGTTCATGCACGCGTTGGTCGATTCAGGCACGTCAAACAACTTTGTTTGATGCAATAGCCTGAATGCGATGCATTTCGAGGAGAAGATGACTCCTCGAAGCGAGTTGGTGGTGCACCTAGCGACAGGCACCACCGTGAAGACACGAAAGCGAACTGTGTCAGTTCACTTTGCGAGTGAAGGCCCGGCCTTCACTGAAGACTTTATCGTCCTGGACTTGGACGATAAATTCGACATGATCTTGGGCATGCCGTGGCTTAAACACCATGCCCCAGTGATAGACTGGAAGACCCAGTCTATCGTTTCTTTCGGCTCCGAGGACGTCAACGTCCTCGGGATGACAAACGCGACAGAGAGCGATGGTCCTGTCAGCATTATGCGCACGCCTTGCGGTGTGTGCACTATGAATGAGGTTAACCCCGCTCACATCTGCCGAAATGACGTGTCGACCTTGGTGGTCGACACGAGAGCGTCGAAGACGGAAGACCTCCGGAGGCTTCCTCGCCCGCACCCGAGGTGCGGGCGAAACGACAACTGATGGGTGCACTCCGGGAGCGCACCCTCACCCAGACCGGGTCTGGGTTAAACCCTTCGCAGGCCGGGTCTGTGAAGGCGGGCATCAAGAAGAACCCGTCTCGGTCCGGGACTGAGATGGCAAGGTAAAGACTCAACGACGGACCCGGTCCATCGTATAAAATGGGTCACCACCAGGCCGGACCTGGTGAGAAGATTAATACAACGGGTCGAGAGGACTCCCCGTTGTCAGTTCAAGTTCAGACCGGGCCCGAACAAGTGGATCCGGGCTCCGAGCACTCTGCGCCGGGCGCGTTGAACAAGTGTGCATCCTCACGACCTGTGAGGATGCAGAGGTCGTGACGGATCTCGAGGACCTGCCGCAGGTCCTCGTGAAATATTCTGACGGTGACACCACCCTCAGTGTCAAATCGAAGAAAGATCGATTTGCGAAGCAGAGTTGGAACTCCCTCAAACAGAATCCCTACTACGACGTGCTTCGGGAATATGTGGGCATATTCCCGGATGAGGTTCCTGCGGAGCTTCCGCAGGACAAGAGCATTCAGCACGAGATTGATCTCGTGCCAGGCACCAAGTACTGTGTCATGCGACAGTGGCCACTGCCGTGTGAACAGGTGCAAGCCATCGACAAGTTCTTTGAAGCTCATTGACATGCGGGTTAAGTGCGGGAATCCAAGTCCCCGCACAGTTCCCCTACGCTCTATGTCAAGAAGGCACAGGGCGGATGGCGCATCGTTCATGCGTTTAACAAGCTAAACAATACGACGGTACCAGTGCAAACACCGATACCGAGAAAGGACGTGATCATCGATTCGATGAGCACGAGTACTGTATTCAGTGCTTTGGATCTGAGAGATGGTTTCTATCAGGTCCTGATGCGTGAGCGAGACGTCCCGCTCACGACAGTCAGCACCCCAAGCGGTATGCTTTGGGAGTGGCTTGTGATGCCGCAGGGGCTTAAGAATGCTCCTGCAACTTTCAATAGATGCATCACGCATCTGTTGCGGTCGGTGCGCGATTTCGCACCGACATATTTCGACGACGAAAGACCGCAGTCGAGGTGCACAAAGAGCACCTGCGACGACTGCTTGTGCTAATGCGCAAGCATAAGCTATATGCAAATCTAAAGAAATGCATATTTGGCGCATGTAGCAGGGCTACACAAGTATACATATGTATATGTATAGCTATCCGGCAGGATTGCGGATAGGCTGTATACATATGAAGCAGGCTGCCTGTGTGTGGACCACACACAGGATTACAATCATTTCGAGCCACCACTGATTGGTTATTAGTGGCGGGCGCTTAGGGCGCTACTATTGGTAGAAAGAGGTACCTTTCGACCAATAAGGCGCATGCATATAGGTGCAACGCGAGGGCCAACCATGACCCTCACCATGCAATTAGATATTCTTTTAGCTAGGTCTGCTAAGAGGCCCATCACGCGGCAGGCCGACACAAATACAGTTTTCAATTTTCTATCAAATAGTGTCTTTGCTTTGTATTAGAAATACACGTTGTCGTGTATTTCTATAGTAAATCTAAGTAAGACTTGCGCTTCCTAACTACACACATACAGTGTATGCTAAAAACAGAGTGGTTGTCACCCTGTTTCAGCGCATCCGAGATCCCAGTTCTCGGATGCCTCGTCGGTAAGGACGGGGTCCGCCCTGATCCTGAAAGATCAGGGTGATCAATGAATGGCCAGTGCCATTCAATGCCAAGAACTGAGGCAGTTCCTTGGGCTTGCCACGTACTTGTGTAAGTACGTGCACGATTACGCCGGGCGTATTCGTCTCTCTCGCGTCTCCTTAAGAAGGAGACGGGTGGCAATGGTCTGCTGAGTGTCAGCAGGCCTTCCTCTCAGTCAAGCCCTGCTTGACTGAAGCGCCGGTCTTGGCCATCGCTGACCAAGACCGTGACTTCCACGTGGTGTGCGATGCATCCGATTTTGCAATCGGATGTGCGCTGATCTGCTATCAGTCGTGCCAGCTTAAGCAAGCTGAGCGAAACTACCCAGTGCATGACAAGGAACTCCTTGCCATGAAGTATGCACTGGCAAAGTTTCGTGTCTATCTCCTGGGAGATAGACCGTTTGTGGTCTACACAGACCATGCGTCTTTACGGACGGCCGTAAAGTCGCCACACCTTTCACAGAGAATGGCACGGTGGTTGTCATTCTTTGCTGAGTACAACTTCCAGGTTGAGTACAAAACTGGAAGGTTGAATGTGGTGGCCGACGCGCTCGCGTCGACCTGATTACAACTACAAGGTAGTTGACGCTAATGCCATAGGAATTGAGTGGAGCAGCGTCCTCACATCGTCGCTACTCGACGATGTGCGCAAAACTTACACACTTGACTTAGATGTCAGGTGTCTCCTCACGTATGTGGGGAACCCTTCCGATGCCGCGCGTCGGAAGCTTCCCCATATCCGCTCGCAAGTGCACCGCTACAGTGCACTTGAAGGACTGCTGCTATACAGTGCAGCAGACGACGATGTGGCACGCATCGTCGTCCCGGATGTTCATGATCTGCGATTGCAGATCATGTTTGAATACCATGATGCCCCCACGGCTGGGCATCCTGGTCGAGAGAAGACGTATCTCCTTCTCTCGCGTGACTTCTACTGGCCACACCAGTACAAGTGGGTCCACAAGTACGTTCGTGCTTGCGAAGTTTGTCAGTGCGTGAAGCCGTCATCGGCTTCACAGGCACCACTACACTCTCTGCCGATCCCGGCAGAGTGTTGGGAGTCCATTAGCATGGACTTCATCTTCGATTTACCGCCCGACACCAAGCGTCGGACGGGCGCAGTGGTCTTTGTCGACCGCTTCAGCAAGATGATTCATCTTGCTGCAGTGCCTACACAAGTGACATCCAAACAGACGGCTCGTCTGTTTGTCGACTTGATCTTCCGAGCTCACGGGATGCCCCGTGAGATCGTATCAGACCGTGACCCTCGGTTCACGGCTGCGTTCTGGAGAGAGGTGTTCTCTCTCCTCGGTACTCGGCTGTCGACATCGACAGCCGACCACCAGACGGATGGACAGATCGAGCGCGTGAATCACGTGCTCGGTGACATCCTGAAGAGCTACGCCCACTCATTTAACGAGTGGAGCGATTGTCTGCCGATGGTGGAGTTCGCCATCAACAACTCGGTGCATGCCTCGACTGGGCATACACCGTTCTACGTGAATGGCATGCGCCATCCACGTGTCCCCACCATGCTCGGCGGGGTGACTTCTCCCTTGAGTGAGGAGGATCTGTGAGCGAGGCACGCTCACAGAGAAACGGTCAAAGGCCGCCGCAGTCAGCGCAAATATTACGTTGACTGCCGTGACGCGCGACAGTGCCGCGCGTAAAAAGCGAGTACGCTGATGCTTTCGTGCCGGGCACGAATATGCCAACCCATAACGTCTGAGTAGGGCTCAGACGTGAACAAGACAGTGACGTCGCCGGGCGACGTCACACAAAATACCCACTCCATGCCCGGCATGGAGTTGGATGACAAGTTGGTCGGGAGGACCAACTTGGACGCTGTGGACTTTGTCTAGTGCAGATAAACCATAATGCGGTTTGTCCGCGATGTAATCGCATCTTCTGTCGATCGACAGAAGATGAATGCGGATAAGAAATCCCGCAACAATATTAATGAGTTTAAAACGAATTCATTAGTCTTACTGGCTATGGATAAGCACCCTAGGCATGTAGTTTTGGCTTTCGGAGCGGGCAAGCTCGCTCCGCGCTTCATCGGCTCATTCCGCATCTTACATCGCCAAGGTGCAGTATACACGCTGGATATACCATCCAGCATGCGTTTGCACCCGACGTTTTACGTTGGGCGACTGAAGGTGTATCGTGAACATGATACGTCACAAAGTGATGACACTATGGGTGGCCATCGCTGCCAGACTCGCGCTCGGAGGCCGAGCGCGAAGGTCGCATACCAACTTTCTCGAGGAGTTTCGAGAAGTTCTTCTCCATCTGCTGCGAAGAAGATGTTGCCTTTGCGGCAGCAGCCGGGAGCTCTCCACGTCCGTGGAGAGCTTCTCTATCGTTGAGTGGAGCTCGGCGATCTCGCGCCACGCGTCCTTACGGAAGGCCGCGTAGGCAGCAGACATTTGCTGCAGAGACTGATCAACCGCCGATGGTTGATCAGAGTGTGGGTACATTCCACCACCGCCGCCGCCCTTGCGGGCCGCGGATGGGACAATTCGCTCGATTGTACAGCGAATTGTAGCTCACCAGGAGCCACGCCCTGACCAAGGTCAGCGTCGTTTTCGATGTCGTTGGAGAGGATGGCCTCCCCAACACGACTCCTGGGAGCCGCGGGATGTCCTCGTGAAGGACATCCCGGAAATGGTGATGGCGTACGAAGCACACTATCACCTACGGACGAATCGAGAGTAGCTCTCGGTTCGAAATGGTAGTATCCGATCCTACCATCATACTGGAGGCCGTTATCGAAAGGTGGCGAGCGCTTCCTGGCGTCCGGGAAGACGCTATTACGCCACTTACGGACCTCCTCGAGTACACGCATCGATGTGTACTCGTTGACATCGCTGTCCGTCAATCTGTCGGCATCTTGTGGACAGATTGGGCAGTGCTGGCCTCTCAGTACAGCACAGGGAAGGTCGGCATCTGCACAGAGTTCGTGCAGACGAGTGACTCGACCCGTGTTATTATGGATATAATAACGCGTACGCAATTGCGCTAAGCGAGAGCGAAATGCGTCAGGATCGTTGTTATAGTTAACAACGAATTGGTTCTAGCCCTGAGCCAAGGCTGCTGTCTCACTGATCTGACTTTTAAATCGGTGCTGTGCTCCTTTATAGAAGCACTGCTTGAGGTAGAGCGACGCGAAGAAATCGCGTCGCGCATCGGACTCAGCCGCAAATCCAAGGTCCTCAACCCCATCAGATTTGATGGGGTCATCATTGAACAACCCATACGGCGCTGCAGAGCAGCCGTCATGAGGCCAGCCCATCTCATGGATGCGTTGTGAAGAACGCATCCACGGCGATCCACCAGGACGGATCACCGCGCGTGGAGTCATCGAACTTTCGGTCTTGTCTTCCCCCAAGGTGGTGACCACCTTGGGTTCGGACGAAGCACTATCCAACACTTCGTCATGGGAGTCCGTGTTCTCTGGATAGAGAATACGCATGAAGTCAGAGTCCAACCAGGGATTGCCAGGACTGCGTGCTGATACCTGGGGCATCAGTACGACCGGACCGCTTCTTGTGCTGCCATGCATGATAATCATGCATGTAGATTCGCTTGCCCGCCAACGAGGATTCGTCGGTGGAGTGCTTCCCAGCTGGTGAAGATGTTCCACCAGCCGTAGCAGAGGACTTGAAGCTCGGCATACTCATTTTGCGTAACGAGAAAGCGAGAAAGGGGCCACGAAGAAACTCCGTGGTCACTGTTGCTTGTCAAAGTCGATTGACGGGTGAAGGCCAACCTTAACGGGGGATTGCCGCCCTTTTAAGGAGTTTGCGCTTCTGATCAATGATCATCTAGCGCCCCATGTTACGAAGAGGCGCCGAGTTCGCGTTTAAGTTTAAATTTTGGCGTGCAAACCGGAATCCTAATGTGTTTCATATGCATTCTCGTTGGCAGTATTCAGATCTATCTACAAATTAATCTTGACCTGGCATATTAAAAACAAAAAGGTAATTAGGCCTTCCCCAGAATAAGTTGAGTTGGTTCGATTCCTATCAATTCCGCACTTAAGGCTTGTGTCTGATGCGCTCTTAACATATCAAAGCAAATAAATTCAGGTGACACGAAGGTGATGTGAATGTGACACGATATTCTTTTAACGAATAGGGTCTCAGAGTAGCACCATAAATGCCCGATAGACTCAAACATCCGCTTCAAGAACGAGTAAACCTGCAGGGTCATTCGCACGTCTTGCACACACATACATAATATGCGCGGAATCGAGAGGCATGTAGCAGCAAGACATTGAGCGTGCTCGTTAAAGGCAACAAGCTTTCGGTCGACATGTGCGAGTTCCCCACGAAGTGTAGCTCGACGGTGTTATGTTCCTCCCAGCTTCTTCTCCTTTCGTTGTCGGACTGCCATTTAACACTGCCCAGCTTCTTTGCGCCAAGTCGGCGATGTTAGCGCCAAGTCGTGAGTTGCCATACTTGCACAGCAAGTGGGAAGACCGACTCCCAGGCTTTACTGGAACGGCCACTACAAAGCGTCTCATGTTGATCTAGAACGAATTGCGGTGCTTGGATTGTCTCAGCCATACAAAAGCACCGATTAAGTCGCTGTCGTTGCATTGTAAGGTGAACTTGGCTGTCATGGTCTCCGGCTGGCACAAAAGCAACGGCGGACGTTCCGTCTGCTGAGACTCTGGTAGAGTTGCTTGGCTTTCGGGTGTAGAACTCGCACAGAAAAGCTCCGAGTCCTGCTGTTGGGCTTGCGTTTGCTGCACTCACGGGTGCGCCTTGTGTAGTCCACCGTCATTTCGTCATTAGCTCAAGCTGAAGCAGACACTTGTAATTCTGCTGAACAATAAAGCTCATTGCTGCCTGCGATCGTAGCAACCATGGTGTTCATCTCGCTGGAAGACGTCGTTGGCGCTAGCAATTCCACTGCAAGCAGCAGCTTGAACCAATCGAACCAGACCCAATTGCCCAAGGCGACTACCAGCGTCGTAGTGACGCCGGGATCACTTACCAAGCAAGACACACACACTTCAAGAGCAAGGCTATTCCAGATGTCCTCGAGCCAATGGGCATCGTCGGGACCCCAGAATTTCGTGCTCTACGTCTCAGACAGCGTTATGCGGCAGAAATGGGTGATCGGCAAGACCTCCAGCGACCACGCGCAACTACGCAAGGGTGTCTACAAAGTCGCGAATGGATGCAACAAGTCTGCTTGTTGCAGTCACTTGCGCCGTCTACTCAAGACATTCCCGAATATCAATACGCGCAGAGTGTGGGGCACGAGCAGTGCCCGTGCACAATATAACCAGTGCAGCGTCTTCCAGGAATACATGAACGGCTTGGTGCAGACAGTCCTCGGGTGTGACCCTCAGTGCGAGTATGCGGCGGATACGGCACCTTTTAGAAGATTTCTTGGATATCCCTAGCCAGCGTGCAGCAGCCGTCGATCGGGTCATCCGCCACGTGAACGCCGCTCCATCACCGACTTCACCTGAAGACCCATGCCACCAAGACGGTCAAGACTGTAGCACTGCGAACGACGACAGTTCAGAGTGTACGATCTGTAGTGGTGATCTTGCCGACGACCAAACGCTTCGCCTGCCGTGCGGCCACAGTTACCACTCCGAGTGCGTACACGTGTGGTTGAATCTCCAACATACGTGCCCAGTGTGCCGTCTGCAGCTTGATATGACCGTCATCTCGTGCTAGCACGTAGCCATTTCGGCGTCGAATTGGCAAATCCGTTAGAATACAGTAAGATAGCTTCCGAGTAAGGAAACAACAACGAGCAGAGCTATGAAGATACCAATAAAGACAACAGTAAAGCGAGTCGCTTCAACGTGCGAATTGGTAGTGTTCAACCCAAAGATTAATCAACGAAATCCGTGAAGCATGCTGTTGACTCAACAATGAGAGACAAAACGCACTTTGATACAGCGCATGCGCAAAGCTATATGGCCTCGCTTTTCTATCTTAGGTTACTCTATTTCTTTCGCTAACTAGGGTGCTGCTCCTCTCGTTCGTGGTGCCGTCTTCTCGTCATCCTCGTAGTATGATGTTCCGTACGCCAAGAAAAACTCCTCGCGCACTGCCACCTCCTTCCACGTGACGATGTATAGCTGATTCAGCACGATGGGACTCGTCGTGTCCTGTGGGTTCTCAATCACACAACCCGGCACGAGAATGCAATTGTTGTAGAATCCTGATGCATCCCAGTAGACATCTGCGGGGTATTCATACACACGGTCGTTGGGGAAACCACCTGCCGAGCCGTCAGCATCTACCAGACCATCGAAGGGCATGAGACGGTGGCCATACTGTGTCTGGAACTTGTCCACGTCACGCACCGTGCCATTCACCACGACAAAAGTCTCGCCCAGTTCACCGCACCGCGCAACCTTGTTCAGCCCGTCATGATGCATCTCCTTCGTAATCCGTCGGACGCCAAAAATGCAGACAACTGAAAACGCAGGCCACACATGCGGGGATAGATTGAATAACCCTCTCCCAGCGTCGGGAATGCCGGAAACCGCGACACCCACTGTGCCATTATCATTTGTCTCTTGGTATGTGATCGTTTTCAGGTCGACTTTTTGAACGACAACTTGGGAGGCTTCGGAATACGTTTCTTCACTGCAGCAAGCTCGGCATCTGTAAGATCCGTGTGCGGAGAGCTAGACGCTTCGCTTTCGGTGACGGGGATGAAGAAGCACTAACGCTCTGTAGTTTTCGTTTTTCCTGTTTAAGCAAACGCACACAAGTGTTAATATCATTCACTAAAACACAAGGACAAGGCCATGAGTGCATGCAGTTGCTCAGCGAAACGTACTTTGCGTCCTTGTCAAACATTGCAGACATCTTCATCTGCCGAGATATCATACTCTTCATGGCAGAAGAGTAAGCCTTCATCGGGTTCTTCGTAGCTATTGTTTTTGGCAAAGTTTTACCACATGCACCGACGGGTTCGCTACCATATGATGGCGACATCGATTGCAGAGCTCCTTCGCGATGTAGCACAGATCAGACTTCGACTTGACCTTGGCCACCGCTTCTCGCGCCATTGTATCCAACTTGAAAACCTTCACGAGATCTGCTACTAGAACATTGGGATTAACCTTAGACTCGTCTTCGATTGCCTTTAAAATCGCTTCTGTCGCAGGACTTTGGGCAAATTGAATAGTCTTCATTCGCCGAACCTTTCCAAATACAAATGCAGACGGGTTTTGGCACCTCTCGGTCTCCATCTTCATCCAAATTTTGTCTAATAACGAACGCTCAATGTCAGACACAGCTCGCTCCGCAGCAGGGTCAAGATTCCACGTGCACAAGAACGCGTCACGCATCAGCTGAATCGACTCTTTCACGCGCTTCCTCTTCCCGGAGCTTGTGTTTGAAGACGTCGACGCATGCAACAGCCAGGGCAAAACAGCTTTGTGTACTGATAGAGGAAGAGTTCACCGTTGCGTCTGCCTCGTTTTTCAGACGGATCCCAGTGATTAAATCCCAAATATTTCGTGTTCAGGTTCATCACTGCGCCCAACTCTTCCATTTCTTGAGGAGAAGCGCGACTGAGATATATTTCCCATGGCCCCGGCTGAATGCTGTGTGTTTTCATAAATGCAACCACTTCTGGGGAGCTGAGGGTTTCACTGGTGATGTTGACGCATCAGATACTAACGATACCTCCCGTTGCAACATCTCGAAGGTCTCGTCGATCTTCAGCATAGGGTCGTACTTTACTGCATCATCCTCGTCTTCTACTGGTGACGAGTACTGCAACCCCACTTTGTCCAGAATTCAAACATGGCTCCGACGTTCGGCTAAAAGTTACAAGTACAAAAAATCAGCGTCATGGCACCACCAACGTAGTCTCGTAAGAAAGGCACGAGCTTGCATGCATACATGCACTTACATTGTGCTTCGCGTCCCCCTTGAGTTTCTGCGCCAGCTTAAACAAGATTTTTTCGAGTGAGAGCACCAATGCAGACTCACGCATCTTGACATTTCGCTCTTTCTGAGGATAATTGGCACGCACGGCCTTCACCACATCGTGAACGACGAATACAATATTCGCACGGGCTTTGGACGACTGCATCGCGTCCATCGCCTCCGCCAGCTTGTGGCAGATAGGATCGTGCAAATGCTGGTGACGGACGATAAACTTCGAGCAAGCCTATCAGATGGACAAAAACCATACAAATCAGTATCATACGTTTGCGATCGTCCTGCATTCAGCCGAGCATCATCAGGTTATGAACACATCGAATGGCACCGCCGCAACGCACCTGAATAGCTGATGGCTTCGTATCCAACTGATCAATCAGCAAATCAAACTCCAGCATCGGGTCACCGAACGTATTAGAGATGGCTTTGGCAGTAGATTCCAATTCCTGCATGACCTTCATCCTCTCATGCAGCTTTTCCTCCATCTCCACATTCACCTCCGATACGATGAAGCCAATCACAACACCATCACGATCTGTGCACAGCGATTTAATAGACTCAGGACTTGCTCCTACACACAACAAGAACATTAAGATCTCGTTAGCTTCACCACACGTTCACATAACCTCCATAGGAACACGCACCGCTCTTCCGTAGCCTATGCAGACACTTGAGGCCCTTCAGAGCCACTGGTACTAGCAGATACAGCGTGAAGTTGAACGTGGAGGCTACGAACTGAACACACAGTGCACACTCGTGTTTCCTCATGTACACTTTCATTTCTTCGCAGTTTTTGGCGAAGAACTTACAGAAAAAGCCTTTCTGGGGATAGCAGATAGTTTAGCTTTCGTGCCGACTGCCAGGCGTCGAGGGAAGTCCCGTAAGAGCGAGCGTTTCTCTGCTGGCAGACGCCCCACCAGATCGATGGAGCGGCCTTGGAATTTGACGTCCAAGCGCCAATTATCGCTCATTTCGGTGGTTCAGAACGCTTTAGAGGGGATGTAGCAGGTCTGGGAGGCTCTGGAGAAGCGAAACCACTGCAGGAAGGGACTGGAAAGGGGAGAAGAGGCAGTGGAGCGTACTGGTCACTTGCCAAGCTGCTACGAGGGCTTCACGCTACTTCCGGACGCCGAGCTTGCGATGGAGAGGAGATGGATGCAAGAGTTTTGCGGTCAGTCGCTTGGTGTCAAGAGCGAAGATGCGCAGCCGCAGCGGGAGAGTCCGAAGTGTAGCGCTTCCCACGGCCGACTCTTGCCTTGGTGGTGATCAAATGTCAATAGGGCGCGAGACTGCCCGCCACCAGAGCGTGCGATGATTGGAAGAAAACATTCTACAACATTTTGAGACAAAATCAACAACATATTTTCGAATTTTTGGGAGATACGAGTAGTTCTTACACTAGTTTCTTCTATAGATTTACAAAGATCAATATCAAATATGAAAATTTGCACGAAGCTTACCATCGTCCCACTCATCGTTTAACTTACGTCTTGACATATGCGAGTTTTCACCTTCTGCCCCTACAAGGACATCACTAGCATTAGCAGTGTCCTGAGTAGCGGTATATAGTCAATTCCCTCCAGTATGCGTCACTATCTCTATTACCCAGTACCTCTATTGACAGAACCAGTCGTAGCCTACGAGTCTAGTTCAGCAACAGAAGGCCAGTTCACCAAGTCAATCTCAAGACAATCTCACGATAGGCGTGATCTGATTTTAGCTCTGGACGGACACTTCAAGTACGTGGCACCTCTGACAACCATTCATTGTTACATGGCTACATCACTGCTACGTTGGACGAGGCACTTGCTACAGCTCACTGTTCCGCCTGGGAGATGCCTCGGATGATCCCTCGGCGGTGCCCAACAAATTCACGGGGACTTGCCGTCTGTGATGAGATATCCGCTAAGTCCGAGCGCCTCCAACATCTTGACTTGACCGTCAGGACCTGCGCGCGCCAGAGCTACCAGCGTGTCTTGCCCCACGCTACTCACCATCTGCTGGAACTTCTCAGCCTCGATGGCCATCAGTTCACGTTTCTTGCGCACCTCAATCTCAACTAAGCGCTCGGCGTGGGCCACGCTCAACGCTTGATCCTCCTTGACGCGAGTCACTTGTGCCTCGTGCTCGATATTCACTGCTTTGGCGCGCAGCTCGGCTTGCCGCACGGCTGCCTGGCCCTCGATCTCTGCTGCCTGGGCCTGAGCACGAGCTCGACTAACGGCGGCAGCTTCTTCCTGCACGGCGCTGCACTCAGCTGTGAGCTGCACAAGATTTTTGCGGGCCTCCTCGGCGCTGGACTGGTTATCGAGCTGCTGGCGCAATAGCTCACCCTTGGCTGCCTCCTCCTCCTTCATAGCAATCGCCTTAGCGCGTGCCTCCTGTGACTTTGTGGTGATTTCGATGGCCAGCTGGACAGACTTCTGCAGACTTTCGCGCGTGAGCTGATCCACGGGCTCAGCCGCTTGGATGTCCACATTCGTGATGCTCAGATTGTTGGCGGGGAAAATCAATTCGCTGCGAAGTTTGTTGTTTTCGTCAAGACCAAAGATCGACGTGCGGATGATCTGTGCGCTGTTCTTGTGGAAGTAATCAAAATCCTGAACAGCCACGGCTCCTCGGATGCGCGAAGCCAACGTCTTGCAGGCATCTCCTGTAAAATCCTTGACGTTGAAAACCTTGGCGGCCTCAGCGGGCTTGGAAGTGTCGACTCGGAAGCGCCAGTTGTAAGCGATGGTGAGCGACAGTCGCGCATGGTCTGAAGTCTCGACGATGATCTGGTCGCGCATGAAATCCGGCCCGAGCTGCATACACAGCGTTCGGATGACGTTGGGCTCTTTTGGCACGCCGCCTGAGAGGCGTAGTACTGTAAATTGCTCGTCTGGCTCCAACATCACAAGTGTTGGTCCAAACAGAATACGCGATGACGTGGTCTTGTAGTCGTACACCTGAAGGCCGGCGTTGTGCGGCACTTCAAATGTTACCACGCGTGTGGGGTCACGGGGTCGAGGCAGATCCTTCTTGTTACTCCATGGTCGACCGAGACTCGCCGTAATTTTGTTGGATTGCGTCGGGTCCGTAACGTACGCAGAGCCACTCGACAGCAGCTCCTCCACTGCTGGCGATAGATACTTGGCCCAGAGCTCTTCTGTTGGCTGCAGCATGTACGTTTCTCCCTTCACAGCACGCACGTGACCGGTCTTGCGGTCTCGAACGTACACACCTTCGTTGATATCGAGAGGAATGGCGCGTCGGGTCTCCAGCACTTTCACCTGGATGGGTGGAATGTACTCGCGAGACCATGCACCATCCAACGCTCTCCAGCCTCACGTTTGACACCAGCGGACTTCTTGATGGGGACGTCGCCGCCATCCTCCCCTTCAGGTTCACCTCCTTCAGGTAGCTCTTTGAATGGCTCGACGGCTTGAAGCAGCACAGCCTCGTCGTCAGCCAGCACACAAATATCCTCGACACGGTCGTTCTCCAATTGCTCTCCTGGCTGCAAGAAAAAGCTGGCGTCGCCCTTGCGCAGTTGACGTGTGCCACGCCGCTGCACACTATTGATGACAGGGTCAACCACAACACAGTACTGGCGGTTTGTTAGAATCGTCACATTAACGTAACCAATGATGTCCTCGTGGACGTCTTGGACGTGGGTCTCGGCTGTCTCTGTCGTGATTAGCCATTCTTCCCCGGCGCGACGTGAGATACCGTATATGTCCTTGAAAGTTCGTAGTGCACGTAAATTCAGAGCAGTCTGCTCCGTCAAAATATGAGCCTGTAAAGTCTCGACATGCACTTCGTCGATCTGTGGGAGATACGCACCGGGGGTGCGCACGAGCCATTCCTCGCCTGCATCGTGTTCAACCCCCTGCGAATCGGTACACTTCTTCTCCGCACGAAATTTGATGGCTTGGTTTTTCTTAATCACAATCGCCTGCACGACGGCTACGATTTCTTCCTCCACGCGAGGGTAATAGGTGGCGGGTCCCACGAAGAGCCACTCATCGCCAGCGGCGTATTTGTCGATCTTCCTCGACACACGGATGCGAAGCGCCGTATCCACTGGCACGACCCGTAGCTCAGAGATGCTGCCAACCTGCTCCTCACCCGGATACAGCGGGAAGGGCTCTGGGTATTTGTCGAAGATGCGGAACTCGATCTCGCCGTGCTTGAGCTTGGCCTGATCAAAGGCGTCACGTATGATTTTTCCATCGTCCGAGCGCACCACTGGGTTGCGCACCTCCACATAGTGCTGTGCTGGTAAGACGATCATGTCCTGCGGGACCGTCATCACGTGTTCATGCTCCTGCCGCGTGTAAGTGAGCGGTCCAGCCAGCACGCGCGACACGTTCGAGTTGGTGTCGAGAACGTGCACGTACTTGTAAGGCGGAAGACGGATAACACGTGGGCCACCGTCTGCGAACACATTGTTGGTGCCGGCCATACTGAGCATTTAGCGAGGGTTAGAGAGATGGAGGTGAAGCTGGGGCTGGAGCTGGAGAATGCAACTTCAGGAATGAGGTCTTCTAGGTTCGGATCCCATGGCATTTTCAACCCAAGCGTCAAAGATGACAAGGGTACACCTTTGAACCCATGCTGTCAGGAGTCCCAATCCAGATGTTTGCTATCTCGGTATGCATGTTGTCACACACTGGCAGCTGGGAAGAAACGTCTGCAGTGTTGTCGCTTTTTAATCCTCGAAATCCTCGATGGTCAGATGTCCCTGTGATACGCTGCTCTTGGTAGGGCTGGTGTGGTTCTGTTGTCCCAAGAAGACTTGCCACTTGCTGTCACTCACTGAGAAGTTCACGCACTCCCTGTTTGTCAGCTGCGAACGTTTCCATCTCCATCGTGGTTGTCTCTCCACTGGAGAACGACGGTTCTGTCTGCTGCAAATGATCTCGGGTTCGCCATATTCCAGCACCAACCCTGATCCATGCGCTGCTGATGCTGTTCGTTCCGTGTGCTTGCACTACTGGGGTGGGAACGCGAGTCCCCACCGACACGTCAATAGATCTTCTACTTCTCATGAGTTGGCCACTAGGGTTTCTTGATAAGTTGATCGCCAGAACTTTCTTATAAGCTCTTCGGGGCCTTTTCGTCGACTTAGATGTAGCCTGAGTTGTTGTTTCGGGAGCGGTTGATGCTTTCGCCATTTCAGCTGCCTCGGCTTCTTGTTGAGCTTGGCGTTTCTTCCGATATTCGTCGATCTCTTCAATCGCACCCTTCTTCCTCGTCGCTACGACCTCGACTAGGAGGGCCTCACGTTCGGCGACTACAGATATCCCGAGCGGTACGACAAAAGGCATGTCAATATGCAACTTATCTGTCGATCCACACAAGGCAAACTGACCTAATTTCCCTCGAGTGCTTTCAGAACGAGCGCATGGTCCTCTGAAGTGCCTTTTCTAGCGATAGCTAATGCAGACCCTGTCGTGTAGCAGTCCTAGTGAAAGGATTGGATTTGACGCAGGGTTAGCAGTACACAATGTAAGCGAATGCTAGCGCTGTGTACCTTGGTCACTGAGGCGTTGTACTGCAGCAATAGATTGACCATGCTGACATGTTCGTGAATCACTGCCCACCTCAGCGCCGAATAGCCTGACCTATCTACCAGGTCAGTTTGAGCCTCTCACTTGAGGAGAAATTTGATCACCCGCATCCGTTTATTGCGGCATGCTACAATCAGCGCAGTTTCCCGAAGCTGGATAAAACGAATCGCCGTAAGCGTGAAGCCGACGCAATAATTATCTACAACTCACCTTGGAGAGCGCATTGATGTCAGCCTTGTAGTAAAGTAGCAGTCGAAGCAGGATGGCGCTGCCACACTTCAAATGTATGTTAATGCGAGATCAACTCGGAATCTATGAAACTCTGCGTTCGACTAGCCGCACTTTGCTCGCGTATACGATAGGCGGGATGCCATAGTTGTCACAACCGTTCAGATCGTAGCAGTCAGCGCGCAACAGAGACCTGCATCAGTGACCAACAAGTCACTTTAGGGCTACCAATGCCGAAATCCGTCTTGTTGAATGCCAAACACACCAGATGACAAAAATTCCACGCGGATAAAATCCGCGATAGTAGTACTTTGTACTTGCGCGGCTAACAAGAACTACTCGTAGTCGAGGTCGAAGTCGTCATCACTGTGTTCTTCCTCGTCGTCCATGGTAAACGAAGAGATGAGTTATAAAAAGCGGAACCATTAAAGCAATCCAAGTTATCAGGCATTAGAAACAAGTTGAATAGTGCTAGCATTTATTTCTCTTCGCCATCCTGTTCATGTAATAAACGGAGACATCAACAACGAGGCAATATTAAAATGCTAATTGGTCACGATCGTACCTCAACGTCATCGTCCCGAATATGGATGCGACCAACCCTTTCGCGCTTCACTGGAGGCTCGCTTTCGGTTTGAACGCGCTTCAGTGAGTCACTTCGTTCCCTTTTAGTACCCGCAGGGCTGTCCTTGGATGCAACGCCACCAGAGTTCGTTGTTTCCTTCGGATCTTTCTTGACATCGTCGGTGTCAGCGCCTGCAGCTTTCGGTGAAGGAGCTGAGGTTGGAGCAGCGGCGGTTTCTTTGCTTCGGTCGTGTCGAGTCCGAGGATGCCTTTGACTAGTGCACCTGTACCGCTGACTGCCAAATCTAAATGATTCACACTTGCCTTCATAGCCGCGCGCATCGTTCGCCAGCAGACCATCTCATCCTTATCTGGCCAGTATTCCTTTTCAATACCATTCTCGGGGTCCCAAGCTTCCTTAAATCGGTCCGTGTATGAGTTCAAAAGAAACCTCCGTGGCTGTAAAATACCACCGAGCAGTGCATACGAAGTTAGACGATTAGAGCGGTACCACGAAGACTCGGAGTATTGACGACATGCTCCAAAACGTACCTCTTTCTTTGCCCTTAATCTTCTCCAAGATCTGCGATGGCTTTGAACTCTCTGACAGAATCTGTTCCAATAGCGGTGAGGTTAGCTGCCGACGAGGCCGCTTAACCGGTTGATTCGAAGAACTTGAAGTCCCTCGCCCTCCTTAGGTGGGAATTTCTCGTAGGGCGGACACTTCTCTTGCTTCCACTTGACCCAATTGCGCTCGCGCTCTAGAACATACGACACCATCTCACTGAATCCCTCACCATCGGACGGTGTTTGCTTCAGCAACGCAACTACGCGATCATTCAGCTCTGCCAGCTTGGCTTTCGGTGTCGTGCTTCCCATAGGAGGTTTTGCCCTGGCCAGGTCGTTGAACAAGATGAGAAACTGCGTCAACATGCATTCTCGTAGAATTGGATCGCGTAGCTGCAGTCGAAAGAGCCGACTGTTTGTCAGGTATTTGGGCTGAAAGAAATGTTCCTGGGCGACTTGTTCCATCGTGTTCTTGCTAGACTCGCTTTCTGCTTCATGCATGACGACATCAGGCGAGTGAATGGGGGTTCCACTACTTCCCATTAAATCTCTCGAACGCTCCAAATCGTCTGGGGAGAACGCATTGCCCTCAAATGCCGCCAGCACCACATTCAATTCAGCGAACTATTGAGATCACACACGAGCCAAAAGTGTTAGTTATCTCATATACAGCAAGATTCACATTGCTTCAATACGCACAAACTTCTCCCAGTTCTCCGCTGACTGTGTCGCCATCTGGTGCTCGCGGAAGAAGCTCTGCAGGTCCCAAAAAGTACGATAAAGGTTGTAGTCAATAGGCCCAACGTCAGCACTGGGGTCGCTGTCAAGCTACACAGTCAAAGACGATTCATCGTTGTGAGTACCCTCCGGCGTCAAAATAGTGTAAATAAATCCAACGTTGTCTCACCTCCAAACCAGGTACGATTTCTGAAGTTTTAACAGCATCCGTGGACTCTGCCAAGTCGAAAGCGTCTTGATCTTCAAACATCGTCACATTAGTCACATTCGCCTTGCCTGTAAGATTGACAGCCGAGCGCTCGGACAACGCAAACGTGAACGACAAGAACAACAGGATCTTTCCACAGAACACACTATTGTGCGTCTTGGACAACCGACGCAGTAGGGCATTGCACAGCCGCAGCAGACACAGCGACGCCTTGGTCGTGCGTCCTGGTCCTGCAATAAAGTCCGACTAGAAATCAAGCCCATTCAGCAGCACATGTCAGTCTTCAGTACTGAAAACCAAACTGACAGAGAGTCCGATCCACTCACCGTTGTGAGCTTGCCCTTGCGGGACTCCAGCAGCACCCACACCTTCTCGCAGGTGCTGATAGTCTGTCCCTCCATCAGATCCTCCAGCACCTTGTACGGCGTGCTGTTGACCAGGTATTGGTTGGCCACACCGGCGATGCACAGATCCAGCAGCGCCGGGACGCCCACGCTCGTGGGTGTAGCATGGGCTTCAGTCAGGAGGTTCCAAGAGAGCTTTTCCACCACTTTCTGCACTGCCAGGTCAAGTATGTTGTGCGTAAATTCCTGAGGCCGCGGCGCTTTGAGCTCGTCCTCCACGGCGCCTAGTGTGTCGTTGTACAGGCCTCCCAGACGCGAGAGCGCGTCATCGCGCTCAAAAAGCGATCGATTGAATCCTACAGGAAGAGGAGGTAATATTAGATCGCGATGGAGACGACGGGGAAGGAGTGGAGTTGGAGACAGAGAACAACACACCTCGGCGGTCTTGGCCAGCTTCAGCGCCATTTTGAACAAGTTTGTGTGGGCGATCAGCTGGCGTCTCGAATGTGTGGACCACATACATTACTATCGAGGTCGTTGATGATGTGGACCACATAAACAGGTCAAGGATATGTCTCTTTGGCAGCAACAAGGTCGCCACATAGAATCAAGATAACGCTGTCGAGCAGATAACACCATGTCACGACAATCACGGTGAGCGAAACGCATAGGTCATTACAGTTCCTTGCTTCATCAACGCCTCTCTTTGCACTACACCCGACTCCTTTTCGACCTACACGACTGTGGCGAGGACGATATCGACTGTGACATCCTATCACAATTCTTTCAGTTAATCACGACACTTTATTCACCGCCACGCCACCTCGCATAATGGCCCTCCGTAGTAAGCCAGTCCAATAGAGTGCTTAGCGAGCTGACCGAGTCGTCTGGCTCATCGTTATGTCACATCGTACGTCGCGTCCGCTTAGTTTCGCTCTGTTTGCTCGTCGGAGTGTGGGTGTTTCTGGCTGTGATGATACGACAAGTTGTGCTTTCTTCCTCTTCAGCAGCGCTGACAAGCAAATTAGGTGTAAAGGTAGTCACGACGCCTGCGATGTTTGACACACATCATGTAACGGGTTCGACGGTAGTTCAATACTCGGCTGAGATCCATCGCTCGCCATCGCAGTCCACATCTTGCTCGCGCTGGCCCCTCTTCTTGTGTGTGCCTGATCTGCTACTCGCTGAGTCCAACTTGCTGCCAAAGGGTCGCAAACTACTTCGATTTCGTGGCAGGATAGAGGGATCGGCAGCAAGATGATCGGCACAATTTCCACCAATTACAACTCGAGAGGCTTCGTAGATCAGCCTCACCGAAGCTGCTGCTGCCAAAAGTGAGAACCCCTATTATAAAGTGTTCGTGTGTTCATGTACTTGTACCACGTGAAGCAGTTACAATTTGGTTACGGGGAATGAGAGCGTGGAATGCCACGCGCTTTCCAGAAGAGTTCAGCGAGGCGGTGCAGAGAGTCACCGGCTTGTGTCTGCGCAGTGGACCAACAAATTCTCCACGACGGCCAAATGATAGTGCGTCACTCAAGTTTTGCCTCATTTGGCTCGTATCATGATAAACCTGCCATTCGTAGTTCATGTAGTCAAGCCTGTATATTCATAGCATATTCGTGGTTGCTCCACCATGTTGGTGAACGGTTTCCCATTCATAATACACACTGGCATAGCGAAACAATTATCACGTACGGCTGGTTCATACACAGCTGGTGCCACTGGTCCAATGACGTGGTGTTTCGTGGTTGATGTTCACCTCATTCCATTGTGGAGACTGGAGTGTGGACACGTGCCAAGTCTGGTTCCGATGGATGATACCATTGTTGAACTTCCACCATCCTGCCGCCAGGCTCTGGGCTGCCTTGTCGCATGACTCATGTTGCCAAGCTTAGTTCAGCAAGTTGCTTGATCACTATGGCT
Organism: Phytophthora kernoviae; assembly: GCA_008080845.1. NCBI lineage: Eukaryota > Oomycota > Peronosporomycetes > Peronosporales > Peronosporaceae > Phytophthora > Phytophthora kernoviae. The sequence goes on along the minus strand of VKKV01000046.1, from coordinate 76,260 downwards.
TGGGTATGGATTACTCTGAATAAACATGTACGTGGCGATTGTCTGCTTTGCAAAATCCACTGCATTGTACTGTGTCGCCTAGTCAATCTGTGTGACAAGTGTCGCACGAAAATCTGAAGCCACTAAATCAGCAAAGATTCAGGAATCTTCATCCTTTCAGATGTGAACATAATTTACCTTTAATTTCATTAAAATACATATTTCGCTACGTATTATTCAGTAATCTTTAAAATATACTTAATCAGATATCAATACAGTTATTTCTATGCAACTTGGCTAAGCCAAGATTCCGTCTCTAGATAATAAAAAACGCTGGTCGTAGGCACCAGCCAGCACCGCTTTTCATTCCTCCATCGGCAGCGGCTCGCACAAGCTCCAGTTTCAGTCCAGCAGAACACAACACTCTACAATGGTGCATCATCCCAAACTACAAACAAGAACCAGCGCGTCCTACGGCTCCGTCGCGACCGAGACACCGCCAAGGAACTTCCTTCCGAGTCCGCGTCGCCGCCTCTCTCAATGGTACATCAACATGGTGCTCATCAACTTCGTCGAATTCGCAGCTGAATCTTCTCGTGGAGTGGTGTTGGCCACGCTCTTCCTCTACACCAAGTCACTCGGCGGAAACTTGGCCTTCATGGGGCTGCTAACGTCTCTCTTCTCAGTGGGTCGTCTCATCTCGTCCACCGTCTTCGGTTGGATGTGTGACCGTTATTCCTTCCGCTCCGTCTACCTCGTATCTTCAGTCATCTGTCTAGTAGGGAACCTCATCTACCTGATGGCAGACACCCACGTTACAGACAGCTTGACGGTGCTGGCAGCAAGTCGCTTCATTGTCGGCTTCGGAGCTGGCAACCGCAGTGTTTGTCGTGCCAATGTGGCAGCAATGACGACCATCAACCAGCGCTTGCGTTATCTCACCATCTTGGCGACTGTCGTGTTCCTTGGGTATGCTTTGACTCCTGGACTTGGCAGTCTGGTGGCTGATATCGACGTCTTCATCGGTGGCATGCACTTGAACAAGTTTACGTCACCAGGCTTGATTCTGGTTGTGTTCAATGTACTGACGATTATCGGCATGCTCACTACTTACGATGCTTCTATCAGCATCCATGATGGTCCGCTTGAGTCACCGAACACGGCAGCTTCGAAGAACACACTGTCCGACATGACGTCCATGCCAGAGCGCATCGTGAATATTGGCGCTATGGTGTTCATCTTCCTGAACTTCAACGCACGAGGTATTTTGTCGGTATTTGAGACGGTGAATATTCCGCTGTTTCTTCAAGTGACAGGCAGCGACCCTAACAGCGTCGTTGCGGTCGTGGATGCTTCCAACTTCCAGTTCTACCTGGGACTGCTTGGCCTCATCTCGTACTTCTCCATTGAGTATTTCCGCAAGAGCATGACGGACGTGAACTGGGTGCAGCTGGGATTCTTGTTCCTAATGGCAGGCAACGTGCTGCTTGTGGCGATGCCGGATACACTGTCTTTTGGTCGCCTGGGATTCGCGGAGCTTTTGGTGTGGAGCATCGGCTGCCCCATCACGACTGCAGTTGTAGTGGCTGCTTTCTCCAAGCTACTGGGCGGACGGCCCCAAGGCACACTTATGGGTCTACTTGGCTCTGCTGGCTCCATCTCGCGAATCATCCTGCCTCTGTTGCCTGCAGCAATCCCAACGTTGACGCCGGTTTTGCGATTAATATCGTATTATGTGTGCTCAGTGTGGTGTCGCTGTGGTGGTACAGTCGGGTGGTGTATCGGACAAAGGTGGCGATGCTGGCTGATGTCGAGAACGCGTACCGGATAGTGTCTCCGCCGAACGACCTGCGATCCCCATTGGGGTCTGACAAGGTAGACTTCGAAGACAAATAGGAAGCATCGACGCTTTGAACGCCACCAGTCTTGTTGATATGCTGATAGACCCTGTGTAACTAGCCAAGCTTGCCAACTTGCTCGTGTAATATTACAAGCAAGCAGCGTCCATTAAAATGAAATGCTTGAATAGAAGTTTCAATCATGTATTCATCTTCATTTGTGCATGGTGCTTAGTTGCAATGCTCCTTCACGAAGATCTTGAAGATGCTGGATCGCATAGTGATCAACCGTATTGTGCTGCATCGCAGCAACCAAGATTCAGTATTAATGTCCGTTTCACGCTAGTCGTTTCTTGGGTTTGTTGAGGGTACTCCGCTTGCAAACAAACTCCAGCTATTCCCAATTCTTCCTAGCAGTGCACAAGTGACAGGATGACGAAGTACACAACAGTGCCGCTGCATGAAGACAGGCATGGAGCATCGTACGGCGCGATAGAGAGCAAGCCGGTGGAGCAGGACACTACTCGTGTAAGGCAATGGTACGCCAACATGGCCCTGATCAATTTTGTCGAATTTGCTGCTGAAGCATCGCGCGGTGTGGTGTTGGCCACGCTTTTCCTGTACGCCAAGTCGCTAGGCGGCACTTTGAGCCACATGGGGCTACTCACGTCGCTCTTTTCTGTGGGTCGACTCATTTCCTCAATGCTCTTCGGCTGGATGTGTGACCACTACTCGTTCCGCTCAATTTACTTAGCTTCCTCTGGTATTTGTCTCCTGGGCAACATCGTGTATTTGCTGGCGGAAGATTGCGTGACAGGAAGCTTGGTTGTGCTGTCCGTTAGCCGCTTCATCGTGGGCTTTGGGGCTGGTAACCGTAGCGTTTGCCGTGCCGATGTCGCCGCCATGACCACCGTCAGCCAGCGTTTGCCTTATCTCACCATCCTGTCCACCGTCGAATTTCTCGCCTACGCACTTACACCCGGCCTCGGCAGTCTTGTAGCCAACATCGACATGTTCGTGTTCGGCATCCACCTAAACCAATTCACGGCACCAGGTGTCATACTCGTTGTGCTCAACATCTTGTCAATCGTTGGAATGCTCATGGCGTATGATGTCTCGGTGAAGGTTCAAGATGCTCCACAGGAATCTTCATCAGGGCTACAGGCCAAAAATGCAGGCCCAAGCAGCAACGCACCAAGTGAAGCGATCAGCCTACCGGACCGCATCGTGCATATTGGTGCCGCAGTGTACATCTTCCTCAATTTCAACGCAAGAGGCATGCTGTCGGTCTTCGAGACAGTGAATATCCCGCTCTTTCTTGAGGCTACAGGCAAAGACCCAAGCAGTGTAAGCGCAGTGGTGGAGGCTTCCAACTTCCAGTTCTACCTGGGTTTACTCGGACTAGGGACGTACTTTTGTATCGAGTACTTCCGAAACGCTGTCTCGGATGTGAGCTGGGTGCAACTTGGGTTCATCTCACTGCTCGCTGGCAACGCGCTTCTGGCGGTGATCCCATCTGCGGGTCTCTCGGTGGTAATGCTTGCGGTGGCAGAATTGTTGGTGTGGAGCATTGGGTGCCCGATCACGACTGCGGTAGGAGTGGCAGCCTTCTCGAAACTACTGGGTGGCCGCCCGCAGGGCACGCTCATGGGACTGTTCGGATCGGCCGCTTCCGTCTCCCGCATCATTTTGCCACTGATACCTGCTGCCATTTCGACGCTTGCGCCAGTGTTCTGGATTAACATGTCGCTGTGCGCGCTCAGCGTGGCGATGCTATGGTGGTACAACAAACTTGTTTACAAGACGAAGATGGAGCTGCTCGCTGATAGCGAAAATGCATACCCAGCCACCGGCGGCCACTAGGTGCCATATTGCCATGTCCCTTGGGGAGGTGACAAGCCATTTCAACATGGTACCAGTTTGTCTTGTAAGCTTGGCCGCACGAAGTATTGGGGTGCAGGAGCAATATTACCAACCGAATTTGCATCTTGTGGTGAAGTAGTGGACGACAATTGCCGACTCTTATAACTGACAATCTATCTAACGTTGAAAAATATCCATACGAGAGCCTATGCGCAACTCGCACACATCATTGCGGTGACAACCGAATGCGGAGTAAGCTTAGCTTCTCTACTTATCCGGGAAGTCCACCTTGTCCGATCCCAAAGGTGATCGGGGGTCGTTCGGAGGCGACACTACCCGGTACACGTCCTCGAGGTCTGCTAGCATGTTCATTTTAGTCCTGCGCACCAAGCGAGTGTACCACAACAGCAACACGATGCTGAGTGCACACAACAAAATGTTGATCCAGAACACTGGCGCCAGCGTCGGAAGAGCAGCAGGGAGAAGTGGCAACACAATACGGGACACAGAGGCAGCAGAGCCCAGGAGACCCATGAGCGTGCCCTGCGGGCGTCCACCTAGCAGCTTGGAAAAGCAGCTAACACCACAGCGGTTGTGATCGGACAACCCACACTCCACACCAGAAACTCGGCGATAGCAAGCTGCGGGAATGTGAGGCTTGAAGGATCCAGCACCAAAAACATATTGCCTAAGAGTAACATGATGAAACCCAATTGCACCCAGTTCACATCTCTCAGACTGTGACGGAAGTACTCGATCGAAAAGTACGACAGCAGTCCCAGCAATCCCAAGTAGAACTGGAAGTTCGATGCGTCAACCACGGCGCTCACACTTTCCGGATCACTACCTGTCGCCTGAATGAACAGCGGGATGTTCACTGTCTCAAACACCGACAGGATACCCCGTGCGTTGAAATTCAGGAAGATGAACACCGCCGCGCCAATATTCACGATCCGCTCAGGCATCGTGGTCGGGTCACTGAGTGTGTTGCTAGTTGATGCCGTTCTCGGAGACTCAATCGGTCCATCCTGAACGCCAATGGACTCATCGTACACCGTCAACATCCCGGCAATCGTGAGGAAGTTGAGCACGACCAAGATCATGCCGGGTGATGTGTACCTGTTAAAGTGCACGCCCAAGAAGTACGAGTCGGTGTTGGCTACCAGACTGCCAAGGCCAGGAGTCAAAGCATACCCGAGGAACACAACCGTCGCCAACATAGTCAGGTACGTGAGACGTTGGTTGATGGTCGTGATGGAGGCCACATCAGCACGACAAACACTGCGGTTGCCAGCTCCGAAGCCGACAATGAAGCGGCTTGCAGCCAAGGCTGTCAAACTGCCAGTCACGTGGGAGTCAGCGATCAGATAGATGAGATTCCCTACTAGACAGATGACCGAAGATACGAGGTAGACGGAGCGGAAGGAATAGTGATCACACATCCAACCGAAGACGGTGGACGAGATGAGACGACCCACTGAGAAGAGAGACGTTAGCATCCCCATGAAGGCTAAATCTCCGCCGAGTGACTTGGTGTAGAGGAAAAGTGTGGCCAACACCACTCCACGAGAAGATTCGGCTGCGAACTCGACGAAGTTGATCATGCAGATGTTCATGTACCACTGAGTAAGACGACGTGGTGGGCTGGCATCGAAATTCCCGAGCTTGGGCAGCTCTGCTGTGCCGTAAGAGGTCCCAGAATTCACCGCCAGAGCGTTCGCCATGTTTGAGTTTTTAGCTTGAGCTTGAACTGGGAAGAATTGGGAATGAGGCGGATTAGGCGCGACAGTTCCGTAGAGCCCGGGCCGGGCGGGTTGCTATGCATGTCCCTGAATCAGTAGCACTTGATGTCGTTGCCCTAGAACTTCTACTAGGGGAGCTACGAGGACAAGCTTATCAGTCGGAAAGGTAGAGAAGGGCCGTGTTCGAAATAGCTCGAGTGAGTCACTTGCAGTGAATCTACAAAACGGCCGTCTACGCCATATGCCAGAGTTGACATACCACGTCGCCGTGGGACGGTGTCCTCGACAGCGGCTTGGCGTCCAGTTGCATTGTCTTTTTACTCTTACGGTATCTTCCTCCGATGGGCAGCTGTCACAATCGAAATGAAGCCATTATGGAGACCTTATTAGCGCGGCAAACCTACTGCAACCTTCATGCTCGATAAGAGCTGGGTGCAGCGTTCTCTAATAGGGAGCTGCGCGATATCGTTGAGGCCACACGTCATTAGCTCTCCGCAGCTGATACTGCAGCAGCGACCATTTTCGAGTTTTACGCAGCAACGTCCAGTGCCTAGGGAAACATCTGGTTACATTGTGCAGCTAAAAGTCAACACGAATAATTCGGCAAAAGTATCTTGAAGCTCATATTCCGGCCTTTTCCCTTCCCATCTCTCGCAATGTTCCGGCCTTCCCATCTCCCTCGTCACCACATGCTCCGGCGCTGCAAAAGAACAGCATTGGGATCGCCTACAACTTGTAGACAAAAAGTGGCTGCCATTCCCTTCGCAACCGCGCCACCTTCACGCGCGTGAATCTCAGTCCGTGAAGTCAATCAGTTTCATGGCCGTACACGCAATCGCTGATCTCCGGCTAATACGCCGTTCGCACTGCGGAAGAGGGCTTTGCAAAAGCAAAAGCGGTGACACCTCCATGCAGCTGGGAATACCTCCATTGCCACACAGATAAGGAGCTTATCGACGGCTTCACGCTTCCGCTAGAACACAAGCGGCGTGAGTTAACTGTGAGCAATTTGTGCGACGTTTGCTGGCCTTCTCTCCCATCTGCATCGGCCAAGGCACCGCTTGCTACAACAGATGAAGAGGACAAGCGCGGTTGGATACTTTTGTGGCCGCGCCAGCTTGTTTTCTGCCGCACCAAATTTGTGTTTGACTTTTGCGAGCAACAGCTGGCGACGACAATGTGCGCGTCACTCCTCTATCAGTGGTGCTTGAGGACACCCAAATCAATGTAGTGAATGATAGTGAAGGCGCTTCCTTGCTTGAGTGTTTTCGTGGGGAGCACTGGTGCCTATCTCAATGCTGCGCCTCAGCTCAACTATGAGCATCCCCATCTCAACCCATCCCGCTCCATCCCGCAGCAGGAACTTGAAGTTGAAGGTCCATGTATTGAAAAAAATTTCATTTTGAAACAAAATCTGAAACAAACTTTACATTCTCAACCTCCTTCGTTTTCAGGCCTTCGCTTTTAATCGACTTTATCCATCGCCCCCGGTGGACATTCCCTGTTGTAGGACAATTGAATATTGCGCGTCGCCTGCCGAAATTGCTTTGAGTTTGCTGCGCGGAGTTACATTGAGGATGTTCGCACCTGATTGAGTGCAAGTATGTAAGTAAGAGTCTTGATACCAGCTACAGTTGATTCTGCCACCTGATGGCTCTATTCTCCGTCGACAAGAAAGCTAATCCGAGACATACATGCATACCAGTCATGTCCGATAGTCCGCCCCACCGTGAAAAGGGAAGGTGCCGAGACTGCTGCTCTGATAAGTTAGTCGGCCAGCATACTGATTCCACAAGCCGGAATGCAGACTGCAGTTTGATAGCAGGATATCTTTCTACCACACTCTAGCATACGGTGAGCAAATGTCGCTACGTATGGATTAACCTCTTGGAAAAAGTACCTAACTGGGGCCCTTTCCACGCTGTAAGCTAACGACGCCAGACACCACGTGCTGCGACCGTAGTTGGCTGGTTCTGGATCGCGATCTCTGCAACTCAAAATTGGGACGTGGGGAGTCCTTACTCACGGCGCAAGGCAGACGGAGGCGACATCTTCTGTTTCAATCGTGTAAAAGCCGGCAGTCGCTGGGATTCCAATCAAAATTCCATGTGTTTTGACGACGGTATCATCAAAAACAAACCTTCAAACACTCCGCAGTCTGTAGTCGCTGCAGTGACATTACTGTCTACCATTGGCATAACGCTGGCTGGACGCTCTCTCGCCAACACGCGATCCAAGCGAAGGATGCCGATCCTTTCATTGATTTCAAAGTTGAACGCGACCGCGGCTCTGCCACTGGCCCCGGCTGAGCCTGGCAGAACGGTGAGGCTATCGAGATATCAAGAACAAAAAGAGCCCCGATCGCCTAAACCACCGGTGAGCTCTCCCTCGCCTTCACGGAAGATCGGGTAAAATGCTATTACGCCTCACGGCGGAGCCAAAAACACCATACCTGCCTGCGGAGTCACCACCCACATGTGCGACCGGAACCATGTGCTCACAGCACTGCATTGTGCTTTGCAGTGGAGAGCATGACTGCTCTGAAAATTCTCCCATAGCTTACGCCGATCCTGCCAAGCAACAGCTCATTTCCACTCTCGCCGAACAACACACAAGCTCCACTACCCCGCCCCAAAATGGTGAACGAAGCACTGTCCATCAACTCCGGCGCGTCGTACGGCACAAGGTCAGGGACCGATATCTCGTCGCTTAAACCCCGCATTCTGGCCCGCAGCGCCGACTCGGCCAGTGGTACACCAACATGTTCATGATCAACTTCCTCGAGTTCGCGACCGAGTCGGCACGCGGCGTAGTGTTGCCAACGCTTTTCCTGTACACGTCGTCGCTGGGCGGTGACCTGGCCTTCATGGGGGTGATCAACGCGCTCTTTTCTTTGGGTCGTCTCGTGTCATCCACCGCCTTCGGCTGGATGTGCGACCGCTACTCATTCCGCTCAGTCTACCTCATTTCAACCTTCATTTGCCTCGTGGGAAACATCATCTACGTGATTGCCGACTCGCATATGGGCAGTAGCTTGACGGCACTAGCAGCGAGTCGCTTCATCGTGGGTTTCGGTGGCGGAAATCGCGCGGTATGTCGCGCCGATGTCGCCTCTATCACGACGATCAACCAGCGACTTCCGTACCTCACGATTCTGGTCGGTGTCGTGTTCCTCGGTTACGCGTTGACACCCGGACTCGGCAGCCTCGTGGCTGACACGAATATGTTCTTTTGCGGAGTGCACTTCAACCGGTTCACGTCGCCGGGCATGATCTTGGTATTGCTAAACGTGTTGACGCTCTTCGGCATCTTGACGGTGTACGACGACACCGTTGGAGTGAACGACGGTCCGAAGGAGTCGCCGGCTGAAGCGGCGATCAGCAACACACTGAACAACCATACACTGATGTCGGAACGGATCGTGAACATCGGTGTGCTAGTGTTCATCTTCTTGAACTTCAATACGCGCGGCATTTTATCAGTGTTTGAGACGGTGAACGTGCCGTTGTTCATTGAGGCGACGGGGAGCGACCCGGATAGTGTGAGCGCCGTTATTGACGCATCCAACTTCCAGTTCTACCTAGGTGTGATTGGATTGTTGTCGTATTTTTCGATTGAGTACTTTCGTCACAACATCCGCGACGAGAACTGGGTGCACATTGGCTTCGCTACGGTGTTGGCGGGCAACATGCTACTGGCGCTTGTGCCTGAGGGTCTGTCATTCACTCAGCTGTCGATCGCCGAGTTCTTGGTATGGAGTGTGGGCTGTCCGATCTCAACCACCGTGGTGCTGGCCGCTTTCTCGAAGCTGTTGGGCGGTCGACCGCAGGGCACGCTCATGGGGCTGCTCGGTTCTGCCGCGTGCATTTCGCGCAGTATCCTGCCGCTGCTTCCGGCGGTGGCTCCGACCCTATCAATGGTATTCTGGATTAACACCGTTCTCTGTGCACTCAGCATTGTGGTGCTGTGGTGGTACACTGGTCTGGTGAACAGGACAAAGAAGGCTTTGCTGGCGGACGTGGAGAGTGCGTACCAGGTAGTGTCGCCTCCGAACGACCCTCGGTCACCGCTGGGCTCAGACCGGGCAGACTTCACGGATAACGAGTAAGACTAGCCAAGCACGTTGTTTTGGAAACTAGTCGGGTATCACCCATGTATTATCGACTGGATTGGTTTTCTAGCACATGTACAAGTACGAACTGTGCATCGCACTAAGCATTGAAAATTATATCTTCTGCATTTTCTACAAAACGATCTTAGTGCTTCAACGGACGCTCATTGAGTAGGGGTCTCCGTGAGAAGAGCTCAGATCATGGCGCAGTTTAAAGCCCCTTTAGCTCCCGGTGCCAGCTACGGCACGCAGCAACCATCGTCCCGTGACAGCACCACTCAGTCGAATGCTCCTCACCGTATGACCCAATGGTACATGAACATCTGCATGATCAACTTCGTCGAGTTCGCAGCCGAATCTTCTCGTGGAGTGGTGTTGGCCACACTTTTCCTCTACACCAAGTCACTCGGCGGAGATTTAGCCTTCATGGGGATGCTAACGTCTCTCTTCTCAGTGGGTCGTCTCATCTCGTCCACCGTCTTCGGTTGGATGTGTGATCACTATTCCTTCCGCTCCGTCTACCTCGTATCTTCGGTCATCTGTCTAGTAGGGAATCTCATCTATCTGATCGCTGACTCCCACGTGACTGGCAGTTTGACAGCCTTGGCTGCAAGCCGCTTCATTGTCGGCTTCGGAGCTGGCAACCGCAGTGTTTGTCGTGCTGATGTGGCCTCCATCACGACCATCAACCAACGTCTCACGTACCTGACTATGTTGGCGACGGTTGTGTTCCTCGGGTATGCTTTGACTCCTGGCCTTGGCAGTCTGGTAGCCAACACCGACTCGTACTTCTTGGGCGTGCACTTTAACAGGTACACATCACCCGGCATGATCTTGGTCGTGCTCAACTTCCTCACGATTGCCGGGATGTTGACGGTGTATGATGGGACAATCACTACTCGTGATGGTCCATTGGAGTCACCGCAAGATACAGCTCACAGCAATACTTTGAACAATGTTACGACGATGCCTGAGCGGATCGTGAATATTGGCGCGGTGGTGTTCATCTTCCTGAATTTCAACGCACGGGGTATCCTGTCGGTGTTTGAGACAGTGAACATCCCGCTGTTCATTCAGGCGACAGGTAGTGATCCGGAAAGTGTGAGCGCCGTGGTTGACGCATCGAACTTCCAGTTCTACTTGGGATTGCTGGGACTGCTGTCGTACTTTTCGATCGAGTACTTCCGTCACAGTCTGAGAGATGTGAACTGGGTGCAATTGGGTTTCATCATGTTACTCTTAGGCAATATGTTTTTGGTGCTGGATCCTTCAAGCCTCACATTCCCGCAGCTTGCTATCGCCGAGTTTCTGGTGTGGGTGTGGGTTGTCCGATCACAACCGCTGTGGTGTTAGCTGCTTTTTCCAAGCTGCTAGGTGGACGCCCGCAGGGCACGCTCATGGGTCTCCTGGGCTCTGCTGCCTCTGTGTCCCGTATTGTGTTGCCACTTCTCCCTGCTGCTCTTCCGACGCTGGCGCCAGTGTTCTGGATCAACATTTTGTTGTGTGCACTCAGCATCGTGTTACTGTTGTGGTACAGCCGACTGGTGCACAAAACAAGATTAGAGATTTTGATGGATGCTGATATTGCACTCCAGCTAGCACCTCTAAATGATCCTCGATCGCCTCTGGGCTCCGACAAAGTTGATTTCACGGACAAATAGGGACATACCTTACCTGAAGCTAACCAATGCTCGCTACAGATAACTGACGCTTTCAAAAATGTTGAAATTTCGTTTCACCCTGTTGATCTGCAAGGCTCTACTACTTCTATTGTTGCAGTTTTGCTATTCAGAAAAAAATATCAACGCGTGGATGGTTTGACCTCGCCAAATTGCTGGTGCCCTGTGGCTTCGGAATGTGAAAGCGCTTCCCTCTACACATGAACATTCGTGAAGACATCAGCAAACTACAGATTCAGAAAAGGATAAAACGGAGCAGTAGCCTACCTGACCAACGAAGGTATCCCGGCATATCATGCACATGATGCTGAATCGACCGACGTCGGTGAATTCGTGCTTCTGCTCATAATCGCAATAAGTAAATCAAGCAGCATAACAGGAACAACTAAAACTATCGCACCTGATGAGCTTCCACAGCGACCTCACTGGCGCGTTCAACCTACATCAGTAATATCGAGAGTATTGTCAGAAAAAATATATCTAAAAGCTACCGGGCCTATTTATCATACCTTTGTGAAGTCATTAATCGCGAAGAGAGTGACGTCCTGCCGCTCTGACGCCGTAGTGGAAGGTGATTCCACAACCAAATCATAATGAATTCCGTCGTAGAGCAGGAACATGCGCTGGGTAAAGCCTTGATCTTCGCCGTAACAGAGTCGACTCATACTTGTCACATCGAAGACAACCATCTCCACTTTGTAGTATGTGGACAGAATGGACAGCTCGATCTCACCACCCCACGACTTGTCGTCTATGATCCACGCGCAGTATTCGTAAACTGGGCGCCCCAAAAACACCTCCGAATACGTTTCTGGATCTGCAAGAATCGTTTCCTGTTCTCATTTAAAAAAGTTTACCTGTTATTAATCAACGCAGTCCGCTGTCGTCCATCAGCACAATACCACACCTTAATCAGCTGCCGCATCATGGGGCCATTTCCCTCTCCCCTTGCCAAGTGCATACCTTCACAGCAACAGACCAACACAAGATAATAAGTTTACCACCAAATAAATAACGATCGCACTAATCCACAACCACGTACCCGATGGAATGGAACAGACAGCTATTATCTGCCGGTACTACACGCCGCATAAATATCGATGTCGCCCTGGATGGCTGTGCCCCACCAGTCTGCGGCGCCTCCTTCAGCACCAACACCGAGCCGGTACGAACCCCCAAAGACACTAACGTGCTCTCCTGTGCAATCGACAATATAGTAGTTAAATCACCGCCCTCATATGAACTTGTAATTATTGTCATAGTACCCCTGATCCCTCGATCATCTTGGGAGGAAATCCAGTCATCACTAACAGCAAGAATGGCGTTTAGATGCAATGCATCATAGCTTTGGGGTCATATAAAGTGGTTTTGTGGGGTTTAGCCTACCGTGCTGATCCTGCGGTGCAATTGAGGTCTTTTCAAAGATCTGCGCTTGCAATCCGTCAAGCGTAATGTCATCTGGCAACCCCATGAGCTTCATGGAGGAGCCATCAGCGAACGCCAATTTAAAATTCAGAGGCATCGTGCTGTCTTTAGCAGCAGTTAGCAAAATGTGGGGATTTCTGCATGAAACCTTTTAAACTTTGTACAAAATATTGTAGTGACCATGGCATGTAGCCATATCATCTAAAGTGTCCTCAAAACAAACAATGAATTCCAGTGTGCAGCTTGTATTTCTGTATTGACGCATTTTAGTTGATTGCTGCAGTGATTGCCTATAGACAAACAGGTTGCGTTTTTCAATCTTTGGCGAACCACGACGACAACTTCTTGCTGATTTTGTTCTTCAGGGCGTTCTCGTCACCACTTAGGTCGGCAGGATCATCGGCCAGCTCTACGGCCGCGCTTGCAGCACCAAGATAACGCTCTTCGAAGGAACCGATACCTGGCACGATGTGGCCGTTGACGTCGAGACGAGTGTCGAAGGAAGCCGTAACCAACCGCGCATCCCCGAATGCCTGACAATGTACAGAATAGATCAGCTGAAGCAGTTCGGCAGCAAACTTTACCTCCGATCCTACAACAAACCTTGCAGAAGCTATCAGCAGCCTCAGGGCAAGTCACGAGGGTCACCACGGTGATTTTTTCCTCCTCAACGCCCTGTTGCATCAAAAGCTGCACATGACCGTACCAACTTGTCAAAAATCAAATTTGATATCTAGCACACGCAAGAGGTGAAATCTGGCCTTACGTGAATCACTTTGTCGACCTGTGAAATGGACGCAAGTTCTGGGCACAGTAACAGCACTTCGTGGTCATCTATATCGTCCGGAAGCTGTGCCTTGGCGATCTGGACAACATAAAAAATATCAGCTATGCAATCTGCCAAGACGTAACAGACTACCACATACCTTCATTCCGCCCTTAGCGAGCCCTTGTACGAGAATCTCTCCGTACTTAGAGTCAAAAGGCAGTGACGTCCGCAGAACGTGCGACAGACTGTGCTCACAATGCGCACATCAACACCAAGTTAGAACTGCACGTCACTCCGTCGCCGACGGAAGAGGCGACTGTTACACAGCACGATCGACTGCACTACGTTGTAGAACTCACCCTGACTGGACCTCCGGCTTCACAGCAATACTGATGCCACACACCTTGACATCATCCTCAAACAGGAGCCCCTTCGCTTTGTATCCACGCGGGGTCGTCACCACAGCCTTCACCACAGAAAATAAATCAGCCCTCATCATAAATACTCATGAAGGCACGCCATTTGTACCTCATCATTAGGGAGCTCTGTGAGCGCCAAATCCAGAGTCGATCGCAACACTCCGTTCGCATCGTGGGTGAACTTCGCCCCTAAATCCACGAAATAAAACATACAATTTAGTACGTTAAGTATCTAAAAATCTTGTCTTTAAATCGTACACTCCACCCCCTTCAATTGTACTCACCGTCGTTCTCATAATCGCGGATCCGCGTCATCCCGAGCTGAATCAGTTCACTCTCCAGGCCCAGCACCACCACGTTCTCATGCTACACAAAATACCCACCACCATAATAATTATACCCGATATTTTCATTAAAATAATTCTTATTTTAGGCCCCAACCTTAGCCTTCCAGAGCTCCAGACGCACTCCGCGACCCAAAGCTTCGCTAAAGAGACGAAAATCAGAACCAAATCATTGCAAATCAACCAAATTTTGGGTCAGTGTACCCGCTCACATGCACCCGCTGCTCGGCATGCGTTTGCTGCTGGTAGAAAGCTAACGGGGCGCTCACTAGCGCCGCCCCAAGCTTGGCGTGGCCTCGTACAGCTCGTAGGAACATCTTCACACTCTGTTTAGTCGAATTGTAAAAGCTCAAATATACGATAAATAATGAATTCTCATTGGTTAAAACAACTTCAACTTACACATATGATTGGGTAAAATCTTTTCTATTGAAAGGTCACCCCAACTTGCCCTCCTCAAGATGCAGCGCAGACCCTCCGTCGTAGTCGCGCGTTTAGCAGCTCCTCCGAGTCTTCTAGAGATCAACGACCGTCTCGAGATGTAAAGAAGAAAACGACGAAGAGAACGAGCCGTCTCTCGATCTCCAGCGACGAGCAGAACAGGCAGCAGAGGCTCAAGAGGCAGGCAGGATGAAGCGGGCGCCGTTACTGGACTACGCCATAGTGGAGGCAGTATACAGTGCCATGGCAGGACAAGCGCAGCGACGGGCGATTCGTCATTGGCTCGAGCAGTTCGCCAAGTACGAGGCTGCGAGTCAGTCTGGAGTCATCAAGGTGGAGAGATTCATCAAGTGTCTGGTTAAAATGGGGTCCATCTGGACAACAAGAAGGACTATGAGGCTCTTGCCGCCTGCTTCCGGTGCAGTGGGAGCTCCAGAGGTGATGGTGATAACAGTGATGAGTCTGAGAAGTCTACACAATTGGTGGACTATGTGAGTTTCGTGGACTTTGCCTGCAATGTTCATGATTCGGAGAAGTTGAGTGAGATTGCAGAGTCACTACGTGGGAGTATTTCCAAGTATGACGGGAAAAACAGTCATCATCTTCGTACAGTATCGCTACTAGACTGGATAAATTGGACAGACATCAGCGAGGATGGATCACGTCGACGCAGTTTGAGAGAGCTCTTGAACGAGAAGATCAAGGGCCATCGTTCCGACTTTCTGCGGCACAAGTGAGCGCGTTGACGGATCGATTTGAGTATGAATTTGAAAAGCAACAGCTTGGGATTGACTACATGCAGTTTGCTCAGTGGCTTCAGCCGCTCCTGCATCTTGATGTGAAAAAGGTTCACGAACGAGTCAAGTCGTTGATTGAGGAAGCATGGGAGAAGCATGGATGGAAGCTTGACGAGGTGTTCAAAGCTATGGATGATGACAGAAACGGTGAGATCGATGCTATTGAACTCAAGGAGGCTCTTCTGGAGATGGGGCTTCCGCTGACAAACGCGCAGATTCGGTGTTTGGCGGACGAGTACGACGTCGATGGCGATGGAAAGATCCAGTACAAAGAATTTCTCTCGTTGTTTCCGCCTCCAGGCAAAAAGCGAGCAAATAGCAAGAAGAATGTCCTCGGTCGGGATAGAGCCAGAAGCAACAGCGAGACCGGAAGCACCACAGACGCTATCAAGAAGAGGAAAAACAGACCAAAACGAAATGTGCGAAATTCCTTCAGCTGGGGCATCACGAAGGCTTTCGCTCGAAAGCAACCTACAAAAAGCGGGAGTGGTAAACATACTAAAACAAATAAGACCTCTGGAGGAAGCGATATTCCGTCTTCGTCAGGGAGTAGCGACAACGAAGGAACGAGAAAGAAAAAAATACTAAAACGGAAAGATGTCGAATCCACTTCAAGTGATGGAGAGTCCGATAAGAAGCAGCTGATAAAACGCGGGAACCAGCGCCATAATCGACGATCGGATTCTTCTGGAGCTGATAAAAATGTTAGTAGCTCGACTTCAGACAACCAAGGAAGGAAGATCACTGCTACACACAAGCGCAGTATGCCCAAGCGCAACACCAGCAACAAACGTCGTGCACTTTCGTCGTCAACTGAGAGCGAGCAAGACAACATAGGAGAAAAGAGTGACAGCAAAAGGGAGAATCGATTGAAGGATAATCGCAAGACCGGCGATAAACACAAGATCGGTGAGAAGATGCGGAAGGCTGGGACTGATGACGAAAGTAAGCAACAAGAAAACAGTAGTTCTGCAACATCCAAACACTCATTAAAAAATCGGTCAAGGTCAAAACGAAGTGAAAAGGGTACTCGCGTGCCTCCCACAAAAAGAAGTCGGCGATTAGCCTCAGATTCAGTCCTGCGCGCTCGCAGTAGTCGGCAGTTGTCCAGGTCGCGCCGCCACACCCAATCACCTCGCCGCACGCGACGCACCAGTCCGAGAAGGAGACGAAATGCCAGTCGCTCAAGATCGATTAGACCCCGAAGGGCTGTTCGTCATAACTCTGCATTCCGTGGTGATGACAATGGTGACTCTACTTTGTCAGACAACAACGGCTCGTCCTCTGGTCTGGATGTTGAACAACTCCGTCGTCTCCAACGAAAGCGAGTTAAAAAGATTAAACATCGAGCTGATTTTGATGAGGACAGTGATGAAGATGTGGAGGAAGAAGGTTCAGCCGATGAACTTGAAAACAGCGAGGATGGAGAGGGTGGAGAAGAATGGAGTCGGTCTGATGATGAGTATCACAAGCATCTTAAGCGTTCACTTCGTCGTGCCTTCGATTTCTTTGATCTAGACCAAACATCCACCATCGACAAGCGTGAGCTGAGCCACGTGCTGCGTGCGTTGGGTCACGAGTTTACCTCTAAAGAGGTTGAGTCCGAGATGACGAGCGCCGATCTCGATCGAAACGGCCAGCTAGACTTCTATGAGTTTGTGGCATTCGTCAAACGCCAGCTTTCTCAGAAGACTTATTTGCTCTCTCAACAACGCGAAATGGAAATCCGCCAGTCTTTCCAGACACTTGACACTGATAAGAACGGGGCTTTAGATGAACAGGAATTCGAATACTTAATCTACAAAGTACTCCAAGTCGAACTCTCAGTTGAAGAGCAAGATGCGTTGCTGGATTTCATTGACAAAGACGCCGATGGTCTGATCAGTGAGGACGAGTTTGTCACGTTCATGAAAAAACTGGAGACACTTCATCGAAAGCACATCGGAAAAGGTAGCTGGAAAAGACAGAAGCGGTTCCTGGATTCGCTCGATGTAACTTCCCAGTTGGCCTACTCTGCGATGAAGAAACTCGTGCGCGGCGCCCCGATGGATATCGATCGAAATTTGCTCATGTTCTTTGGCATCCCTTCAAACTTTCGCCCAGCGATTTCGTCCGCGGCAACGTGTCGTACTTTGCACGGAAATACAATGGAGCACGTGCTATCGTTTCCTTCGCCTCAGACCATTGAAGCTCTGGCGTTAGATACCAGGTTCAACGAGAAAAAGATCTATCATGGTTTCCTCTCAATCGACTCGATAGCAGCAGCAAAGAGTATATGATGCTCCATCAAGCTGAGAACGTCGAAGCACAAGCAATCGTATCGCTAAAGAAGGCAGCCGGCGTCCCAAAACCGTTTGATACAAGAGAAAACGATGTGGTGAAGCGATGCGTTCACGTATGCCTGTTCCAAGAACAAGAAGAGGTCTCGTTAACCAATTCTCCTGCTGCTAGACGTCAACGATCTAAAGCAGGTGCAACTGCAGGGAAAAAGTAGCTAGAGCTGGCACTGTGGTAGGGAATGTGCATGAAATCCCAGTGGCTTGGCACCCAGGTGAAGAAGATGTTTGGGAGTTTTCAAAAAGTCTACCAAACAAGACAAGTACAAGTTTCTGGTTCGCACGAACGCCGTGAACGATCACTTATACCTGCTAGTAGAGTTCATTGTTCACCTCAGAATTAACTCCGAGGAGCAACACGCAAAGAAAAATTCCAAGCGCTCGAAAGACCGGAGGGTAACGAAAGAGGCAGACGATAGCAGCGATGATGAACTCCTGAACAAAGAAACACGCGAAATGGTGTGCTGCTGGTGCAAAATCCCAGTTCGCCAATTACTGGCTAAGCGGTCTGACATTATGCGTCGAAAAGAGAAGTTGTGGGGTGGCACCGCTAATGGTCCAATTGACATTGAGCACGATGAGCTCCTACGCCGACGTACTGGGTGGCGTGCCTGGACAAACATGTTTACAAAGCCATCTTTGCCACTTATGGGCATCAAGAGCGTGCCCATTGACTCTTTAGCTGAAGATCTTCAACAATTTGTCCGTAAATGCCGCCGGTTGTGATCGCCCCGTTCGTGTCTCTCCCGATCCTTGCTGAGTACATGGTTCTTGTGAGGAAGACTCTTGCCTGCGTTGCCAGCTCCTCCTCAGGTACTCTTCCAATTGAATGTTGTGCTGCGTTTGACTGTTCTCACATGCTTTGCTTGTTTTGATCAGTTATGACATGCGAGCCCGCACTGAAACTACTGCCGAAAATCGTTGATGACCACATGGCCTTGTCGATCTTCCGCAAGCTCTTTGACGCTGAAGTAGCAACACTGAAGCCCGGCGAAGTGCGTTGTCATTTATGCAGGGTAAGGAAAGTATTTTGTCGACTAACTATTGCATCTGTTTTGTATTAACAGGAACGACAGTTGAAATTCCAGGAGCTTGTGCTGCGAATGTGGCCATCGTTCGTGCAGTGGCAAGAGCGTCTCCCACCGTCTCTAGTACCTCCTGCTGCCAAATCTCCCACCTCTCTTTTGCTGTCCACCACAACAGCAAACATGCCGTCAGCTGGCGTGGTTTCTCTGAGCACGAGCGAAAGCAATGCTCTGCAAGCGCGCTTCAACTTGCTTCAGACCACAGCCTCCGGGTATGTCAACCCCCATCCAACTTGATCGTTTTTAATGTGAGCTTCACTAACTTGTGGATTCGTTGGCTATGTTGCAATTATTTCTCAGTAAATTGAGGATGCAAGACGCTCGCATCGCTTCGACACCCTTCCACGTCCGCGAAGTAGCCTTTCGCCGACTGCTCTAGCAACACCAACAGCATATGGAGATGGCTACACCGAGATAGCTACATTAAAATGGACGTAATATTTTCTTTTCGCATTTTTATTGGTCAATTATATCTCGCCCAATCATCATCGGGATCAGATGAACTAATCTGATGCATGACATCACTGCCAAGTGATGCGTGTCATTCGGCGCATTCGTAGACTGGCAGGGGCTTGGATTGTGTATCGGTGGCATACAGCTGAAGAGCAAATGGACTTCCTGCGTGAACCTGTGGACGGCATCGCTCTGAGCGAGGGCTTCCCTGTGAATGGTTTCCGCCTCATGGTGGCGCTGGCTGGCTGCAGTCTCGTGGCGCCTCTCATCCACTTGGCTCGCACGGAGACTTCGCGTGCGTTTTTGCATTAATTCAACGCGCCTTAGTATTAAAACGTAAGACAATGGAACTAATTTGTAATCATTTATGCAATCCAGGTCACTTATTCAACATAGTGGCTGGACTATTCGCTGGCGCCTTCGTGTTCGGCACGGCCGTGCTGCACACCATTGGTACGGCTGTGGCTGTGTATATGATGATGATGATGGCGCCCAGGAAGATTGTGGGCGTCTTGTGCTGACGCTGCTATTGGCGTATCTTGTGGGGATGTAAGTATTAGACAATTAGTATTATTTAAGGAGTAGCAATATTTTTTAAACGTGTTGTCATGATGGTGCAGTCACTACTACCGCGAGTTCCACAGTCCGGATATTGTGTGGGACTCGGCCCAGATGATCCTGACACTGAAGCTCAGTAGTGTGGCTATTAACTACTGCGATGGCGGTCTACCTAAGGAAAAGAAAACCCCGACGATGCTAAAGAATGAATTGCAAGACATCCCGGCTCTGATCCCGTACTTTGGTGAGGAAAATACTTTTGATGTGGAAGTTATGGTTGAAGGTTATCATGCGTTTTGCTGACTGAATGATGGTGATTGCTGTGATGACAGGGTTCATTTTCTTCTTCCCGACGTACCTTGCAGGCCCAGCGTTCGAGTACAAGGACTACATTTATTGGATGAAGGTTGGTGATATACTGACTGATGAATGGGAGTGTATATTGTTGGAAGGACTCACCTGTATACTGTATTTTGCGGTTAGGATATCCGTTTTGCCCCATTCCTTGTACACGTCCGCAACTTGTTTGTGCTTGTGGTACGTTACTTGTGTTCGTGTCATGTTGAAGTAGTTTTCGTTGTAACACATTGATTGAATTTTGTAGGTTTCGGCAGCTGGATTCTTTGCATCGCTGCAATTTCCGGTTGAGGAAATCGATTCGCCTGACTTCTATCCGGACTACCCGTGGGCAGTCCGTTGCCTCCTCATGCATTCCTGTTGTGCTGTTTCGATTCCGCTTCGTAAGTGTTTTGTTTGTAACAAATGCCGTGCTTTCGAAATCAGTTCGAATGCTTACTCAGCTACCGTTCTCGTGTGACAGTACCTTGCGTGGTCCCTGGCGGAGGCAGCTAGCGCTGCTGCGGGTGTTGGCTATGTGCAAGCTACCGGGAAGTGGTAAGTTGCAGCGATTTATTAAAGCATTATTTTTCTTTATCAAGCTCGCAATTCTGACGCGGGTTTACGTCCGATTACACAGGAATGGAATCACGAACAATGATCTTCTTTGTGTGGAATTACCCACGAACTTCCGTGTTGCTATTAACAACTGGAACATGGGCGTTGCGCGATGGATCAACACCTGTGCGCTGTGAATCATATTAGAGATGAAATCTCAACTCCAACTGACAGTGCAATCATGGCATGCGTTTTCTGCAGATATCTATCAGCGCGTGGGACTGTCCAAGTCTGGGAAATCTGGACTGGTTTCTACGATGGCCTCATTCTTTGTCAGCGCTCTGTGGCATGTGAGTATCGAAGACGTGAACACTTTGGAAGCAGATGTGGAGGTATGTGCCTTTTAATATCACGGAAGACTGACGAGCATGTATTGCTGTATATTCAGGGACTGTCGCCAGGCTACTACCTCTTCTTTCTCCTGGGTGGCATTTACATCGAAGTTGGAAAACGTACGTACTAGTGCAAGGTGCACTGGTATTGCATGGAATTTCCTGGATCCACAGGATGACTGACTTTTGTTCTTGCAACTAATTTTTCAGATCTTCGTCGCCGACTGAGATCATACTTCCATTACACAGAGGATCGCAAGGCTCACTCACACGCCATCTTTTCTCGTACTTTGGTGGGACCTCGCACCCGATGGCATTCTTCTACGATATTGTGGGCATGTCCTTGACGTGGGTGGCCATGCAGTACGCTGGTGTGGCTTTCGAAATCATGGATGTTCGTCGCTGCATTGCGATCTGGAGTTCATGGTACTTCCTGCCGCACATCATCAGTATCGGCCTGCTGGTGTTCTTCAACCTCTTCCCGCTGCGCCGCTCGACTGCGACTGCCACGAAGAAGACACAATAAGTGCACAACCCCACCGACCTCGTTCTACTCATAGCCGACGGTGCGACCCGCTTGTTGGTTTTGGTGAATCAATAGATCCCCATGTGATGACGCAATTGCTCTCAGTATTTACTTACAAGTCATGGGACCGAGCTAGTGCTTTATTTATACAGGTAGCAGGCAGGAGCGGACACACTTGCTATACGGTCGCTGTAAGGCGTTGTCCAAGTTTGCCCAAGCAGTTACTGCTTTTTTCAGCTATAGTAGCTTGGGTTGGACTGGTCATCGACGTCCTCACTGCATCCGTACATTCTTTCTCATCGGCATAGCCGTCGTCAATGTCGCGGGGTTAGCTCTCCGACTGCTTGCTCAAGTCTACCGTTGTACTGGCGCTGCAGCCGTGTATCGAGCGATTGACCCTTTCAAAAGAAGAATCGTGCACCATTGAGTGAGGGCAGCCAGCAAAATGACTTTATTCGGATTTGACCGCCCCCGCAAGCTCAACCCTCCCAGGAAAGGAAGTGTTCTCTGGCTGTCGCTGAAGAGGAATTTACCTGCCTACGTCGGTCGACGACGACGGCCACTGCGTCGAATGATATTGAAACCACGTTTTTCATAGACCCTGAGACGAATTCCAAGAGATTGTGGGATTTGCTGCTCATTGGATTGGTGCTTTACACGACGTGCATCGTGCCGTATCGTGTGCTTTCAAGTAGAAGCCACAGGAGGCTTCTCCTACCTCGAGAACGCTATGGATATAACTTTTTCATTGACATCGTACTCAATTTCATCACTGGTATTCAGACCCCCTCAGGCGAAGTGTCCTACAGCTTCCGTTTGATCATGAAGGCGTATCTCCGTGGTTGGTTCGTTGTTGACTTTTCTCGACTCTTCCGTTTGAATCAATCGCCAAGGTATTGGGTGTTAGTGACAACGCGCACGCAGCTCTCTTATCTACCAAGCTACTTCGCGGACTTAAAGTGCTGAGGCTGTTTAAGCTGGCTCGTATTCGCCGCCTGGGGAAGATATTCACAAATCTCGAGGATGCTGTGTACACCAACCAGAGTCTCGTGTCGCTTGCTAAACTGGCGCTTACAATGCTATTCATCGCGCATCTTGTTGCTTGCCTTTGGTACGCAGTGGGGAGGACAGACGGCACTGAATCTTGGTTAATCAGCATCTCGCACGATCCAGCAAATCAACCGAATGACGCTGATTCACTTCAATACGTTCGATCGGTATACTGGGCCATTGTCACCATGGTAGGCGGAGATATATTGTTGTCATTTACCTTTATTGCTACTTCGATGCAGATGTCTGATAGAGCATTTTTGTTGTTTTGCCACAGACTACTATCGGGTATGGTGACATTGTGGCGCACAGTAACAACGAAAGAGTCATGAACATTGCAGTGATGGCTGTTGGGGTATCATTTTTTGGTTACGTGATTGGCACTATTTCAACTCTCGTGACCAATCTGGATGTCGCCGCGGCACGTTATGATGAGCGTATGACACTTGTCAAGGAGTACATTATCTCGCGTCGCATGCCCAAGTACATTGGCAATAAAATCCGCTATCACTTCGAGTACTTTTATCAAAATCGCTCCGTTTTCAAGGAGACCCGGATTCTTCATCGTCTACCGTCCGCGCTTCGCAATGAAATGGTACGTTTCAGCTCCAATAGTATCACCAACTCAGGAGCTGATGTAGTGATTGTTTTGTTTTCCTATGCTTAGATTCATCACGTGCACTCGAAATATGTGTCCAGCATTAAGTACTTTGAACAGTGCCCTGAGAGCCTGATCAGCGATATCGTGATGGCGATGAACCCATTCGCTGTGCTGAAAGATGAATACGTGTTTGTGGAACATGAAATTGCGGCGCACGTGTTCTTTGTGATAAAGGGCAAGCTTCAGCTCGTCAAGACTGTTCGACGTGCCAAAGAGGACATGCGATTGGGTTCCATGGGTGTCGGAGATCATTTTGGAGAGGTGCGTGCATGCATATGCATTTCCTATATTCCGGCGGGTCAATCATTTTTCAAATGCAGCCTACTAAACATACTTTTTAACTTATCTATCACGTAGCTGGAGGTATACGACCGCGAATACGGTAACGGTGTGCGGATCTGCTCGGCTGTCGCTAAGTCTTATTGCGAGCTGACTTTCCTATCGCGCGGAGCTATTCAGAAAATCAGTGGGTGTTCTCACACATAGATTCTCTTTCAAATATTCGATTCACTGGTTCATTAATTTGTAACGATATTGTAATGCTCTTAGGCAAAAGTTGGCCTGAGGTCCTCAAACACTTCCGTGAAACAGCAGCGATCTGCTCGAGCGGCATGCAACGGCGTGTGGATCCTTCCACACTGAATTCGGCAGAAAATCGATCTCCTGTGTTGCATGAAATCTTGAACATGCCGCCGACGGTGACCAAGTCCTCGACTGTGAATAGTAAGGTGACCCCAAGCAGACCTACTCGCATTGCACTCTTTATGCCTCCGAAAGAAATTGATCCACCGTTGGGGCAATCAAGACCACCGCCAATACAAGAGGAGAACAGCGATTATGAAGGCCGCCAACAAAACAGCATGAACCGAAGCAAATCGTCGCCACGTTCCTACCCCGCACCTACAACTGATTCCACCAGTCTTTCATCTATACAGGAGAGCGCGAAAAAGCCAACCAGGCGTGGCTGTCATCTGCCGATCCAAGTGAGTCACCCTCACTTCACGCAGTACATCCGCTCACACGGCCGTTTGCAACAATTTCCCCAGGCCGAAAGTCTACATTGGAGGCATTAGCCACTTCACCTTCAGTGAAAGCTAAGCTCAGGGAAAAACCGCATCTTTTGACAGTTTAGATGCATTGAATGAAAGACAAAACGGTGGGCTTGAACAAGAGTCAGTGAACAACAAGGAAGAGGAAACGACGACCCCGGAGGACGAGACGACTGATACAACAAACCAATCCTCCGATTCAAGTGCGTCACCAGAACACCGCTACACCCCTGCTGTCGATAATCCAAGCATACTACCAAGACTGTCTGCGGCAGCCGAGTCCGACCATGAAACGCTAGACGAGGAGGAAACTACGGACGAGATGGAGGAGCATGATCCGAAGGGAGGACGCAATTTCTTGGCTGCTGCGGCTGATGAGAATGAATTACACGACATGATTGTCAAGATTCGCGACTCACCACACTTGCAACCAAAGCGCAATTTGAAGTCAGAGAGTGTGATGCTACGCGGAACGTACCTGTTTCACCCACAAGAGCCTATGATCATGGTTTGGCAGTTTTTCGTGGGAATTGGGATTATTTATTCAATTATCGTCGTTCCGTTTCGCCTGGGCTTCGACGCCGATGCTTCTGGTGGGTGGTATGTCGTCGAGATGATAATTGACAGCTTCTTCCTTCTGGATATATTGCTCAATTTTCGAACAGCCTACTTTGACGACGAGCGAAGACTCATCTACGACCCTCGCGTTCTCTTTTGGCGATACCTGAAAGGATGGTTTCTTTTGACCTTATATCCACCGTGCCGATTGATGAACTTTTTCAGTAAGGCTATACACCAACTCGCCGTTGTATGTATTTGTCTGTTAACTCCGTATTTTTATTGTTGGTTGTGCATACAGAGCGGTGGTGGGTACTTCAAATCAGACCTTAAGGCTTTTCCAACGAAGCTGTTGAGACTCTTTCGAATTGCACGATTGTTGAAGCTCACGCGTTTAATCAAGCTCAGCCGTGTGTTTGGGCGCATCCGCGATACTATCCAGGTCAGAGTGATCCATCTTATGTACACTGATGCTTTGCTAATTAGCTGACTTAATCGTAACTCTGAATTGTTGCTGCCGACCGTGCTGTTTTGTAGTTGAGCCCGTCCACTGAGCGCTTATTCAAATTATTGGCAATCATGACCATCGTTTGTCATTGGAATGCGTGTGTCTTCCACGGCGTGATGCTAATGAGCGAGTCTGCGGGGTATCATAGTTGGTGTGTTGACGCCTTCTTCCCAGACCAGCCCCTGCTCATCGACTGCTCCGAACTTGTGCCACTGGCAGACCGCTACATTGCTGCTGCGTACTGGGCATTCACTACTCTTACAACCGTGGGTTACGGTGACGTGAAGCCTAGTGTGCACTCCTGGTACGAGCTGACTGTCGTCATCACCCTCGTGGTTGTGAATGCTACGGTCTTCGGTTATATTATCTCTTCGGTCATGACCCTCATCCAAAACCTGGACCCGAGTGATCGCGAATACCGCTTGCTCATGACCGAGATGAAAGACTATTTGCGCGTTTCGTCCGTAAGCGAGCGCATGTGTGGCAACGTGAAGAAGGTAAGGTCAGGTGAAGAATGTTATGTTGCAAATTATGTTGACAATGTGTGGTTACTTTTGAACTTCAGCATTATGAGCACCATATTGCATGTACAAGTCTTTTCCCCGAGCAAAAGGTATGCTGGCAACAACAATTCACCATGACTTTGAAAGTACTAACAGAGCACCTGTGCTATCGTTCAGCTTTTTGACAAAATGGCACCAAGCTTACGTTTCGACGTGG
Source organism: Phytophthora kernoviae (assembly GCA_008080845.1). Taxonomy (NCBI): domain Eukaryota; phylum Oomycota; class Peronosporomycetes; order Peronosporales; family Peronosporaceae; genus Phytophthora; species Phytophthora kernoviae. Next base: position 50,063 of record VKKV01000046.1, on the reverse strand, counting down.
CCCGTTTAGTCGCCGTTGAAACATTATTTGGAATTCCTCGTCACAGTGATGGAGGACGCCTTCAAGGGTTTCGTGTCGTATGCACTCTTTTTGATGAAGCCTATTTGCATACGGCGTGGTGAAACAGTTTGTCGCTGCGGTAGTCCTGGTATCGAGACATTTTTCCTCGTGGAGGGCGAATGCGATCTCTTGAACTCACAAACGGGAGTCGGGCGCGTCATCGGTGAGAACGCTGTCTTCGAGCAGTATACACTGATGGCTCAGCCCAACGAGATCTACCGGACAGTCTCTACAGCAACAGCTCTCTCAGACAAGTGCATTCTCTACTCACTCACCATCAAAATTTCAAGTACGTGCCTTTAATTCATGATGTCGCCATTCACACTTATGCTAACCCCGCAAACATTGTGGTTGTAGATCTCTGGAGGACGTCTCGCCAGCAGTAAGCACTTATTTCCTGAGCCAGTTGGCTTCTGTGCTGATCGCTGACGGTATCTACTCACTGCTGCCGCACCAAAAGATAATGTTCAAGAGGCCCTACGTCGGGGCCAAAACTTCCTTGCGGTGGCTGAAAACACACGTGGAAGAGTAAAACTCGAGACCTCGGTATTGTAGCCATGGCGAACCTCAACAAGCGACGCAGTAGCGAGTGGTCCCCGATCTGCTGCCTAAGCAGCTGCATATGCTATCGGAAAGGACCAAACCTCCGGTGCTACGGTGGCAAGTGCTAACGTCAACGCTATCGCCAACCGGCAGTCCGAGTTCAGCGCACGATCGACTCGAGAACGAACAGTGGACCCCACCTCAGGCCGATCAGCTGAAGAGGGAAGTGAGACTGGAGTCAACTCCGCCCCCAATCAATAAGTGACGTCTCAATTGAGCGTAGAGGTTCCGCGAAAATTCACATGGTGCTGTAGCATAGTTGATACAATAAATGAACGTTAAAACGCCGTATCTTTAGGTAAGGCGTTCTTCTGAAGGTTTGTTGTCGTTCGTCTGTAGAGTATTGTACGTGGCGCCTGACACAAAAACTACTTTGCGTTATTCGTGTTACAGATCCAGTACGTCAAATCTTCTCATAAAATGACGTCTTCAGTCAATATTGCTGGGGCAAGAAAAATGCCCACTCAGCTCAAAGTAGCCATCCTCGTCGCTGTCATCGTCCCCGGAGCTGAATGTTTCTTCGTTGAACCAATACTGCATGCTTCCTTGCATAATCCTCGCGATTCGTTCTGTCTCGAGTCGTGTGAAAAAGAGAATACACAGGCAAGTGTACACGCAGTGCATCATCAACATCCTTTCCAGGGCCACTCGTGTACTCGTCGACTTCGTGGCCAGCCGCTAGATCCGACACGGGGTCGCAACCTTTATCTACTGTGAACTTCACCATGCCACGCTGTACATCATCAACATCCTTTCCAGGGCCACTCGTGTACTCGTCGACTTCGTGGCCAGCCGCTAGATCCGACACGGGGTCGCAACCTTTATCTACTGTGAACTTCACCATGCCACGCTGTACATCATCAACATCCTTTCCAGGGCCACTCGTGTACTCGTCGACTTCGTGGCCAGCCGCTAGATCCGACACGGGGTCGCAACCTTTATCTACTGTGAACTTCACCATGCCACGCTGTACATCATCAACATCCTTTCCAGGGCCACTCGTGTACTCGTCGACTTCGTGGCCAGCCGCTAGATCCGACACGGGGTCGCAACCTTTATCTACTGTGAACTTCACCATGCCACGCTGTACATCATCAACATCCTTTCCAGGGCCACTCGTGTACTCGTCGACTTCGTGGCCAGCCGCTAGATCCGACACGGGGTCGCAACCTTTATCTACTGTGAACTTCACCATGCCACGCTGTACATCATCAACATCCTTTCCAGGGCCACTCGTGTACTCGTCGACTTCGTGGCCAGCCGCTAGATCCGACACGGGGTCGCAACCTTTATCTACTGTGAACTTCACCATGCCACGCTGTACATCATCAACATCCTTTCCAGGGCCACTCGTGTACTCGTCGACTTCGTGGCCAGCCGCTAGATCCGACACGGGGTCGCAACCTTTATCTACTGTGAACTTCACCATGCCACGCTGTACATCATCAACATCCTTTCCAGGGCCACTCGTGTACTCGTCGACTTCGTGGCCAGCCGCTAGATCCGACACGGGGTCGCAACCTTTATCTACTGTGAACTTCACCATGCCACGCTGTACATCATCAACATCCTTTCCAGGGCCACTCGTGTACTCGTCGACTTCGTGGCCAGCCGCTAGATCCGACACGGGGTCGCAACCTTTATCTACTGTGAACTTCACCATGCCACGCTGTACATCATCAACATCCTTTCCAGGGCCACTCGTGTACTCGTCGACTTCGTGGCCAGCCGCTAGATCCGACACGGGGTCGCAACCTTTATCTACTGTGAACTTCACCATGCCACGCTGTACATCATCAACATCCTTTCCAGGGCCACTCGTGTACTCGTCGACTTCGTGGCCAGCCGCTAGATCCGACACGGGGTCGCAACCTTTATCTACTGTGAACTTCACCATGCCACGCTGTACATCATCAACATCCTTTCCAGGGCCACTCGTGTACTCGTCGACTTCGTGGCCAGCCGCTAGATCCGACACGGGGTCGCAACCTTTATCTACTGTGAACTTCACCATGCCACGCTGTACATCATCAACATCCTTTCCAGGGCCACTCGTGTACTCGTCGACTTCGTGGCCAGCCGCTAGATCCGACACGGGGTCGCAACCTTTATCTACTGTGAACTTCACCATGCCACGCTGTACATCATCAACATCCTTTCCAGGGCCACTCGTGTACTCGTCGACTTCGTGGCCAGCCGCTAGATCCGACACGGGGTCGCAACCTTTATCTACTGTGAACTTCACCATGCCACGCTGTACATCATCAACATCCTTTCCAGGGCCACTCGTGTACTCGTCGACTTCGTGGCCAGCCGCTAGATCCGACACGGGGTCGCAACCTTTATCTACTGTGAACTTCACCATGCCACGCTGTACATCATCAACATCCTTTCCAGGGCCACTCGTGTACTCGTCGACTTTGTAGCCAGCCACGAATAAGTCTGCACTTTGTAGTTTCGTTGTCTTGGTGCGATGTCAAGGTCAAACGCGTCTACTTCTTCTGGGCTTTTCGGCGATGGTATTGGAAAGGATTGTTGGAGGCCGAATTGCATCCGGTAAATGACGCCGCGGGCAAGACTCTGCAGCTTGACAATACCTCGAATCGCTCCTGACCATGACAAAAGCTGATCCAAGCAATAAACCCATGTTTTCTTCAGCAACATACCTCTTCGAGTAACTCTGAAGTGCAAATAACGAAACATACCTGCTCAGCTGTTCCCACACAAACGCGAGCGCGGAGATGCCCTACTGTGTTGCCGGTGAATGGATTTTCGATTGGAAACGTGCCATCAATGCCAGTAAAAGGCAGAACTTGTGTACAGAACCTGTGGAGATCTGCTCCCTCGATACTAGTCAAAACAGAATCCATTCTTGCAAGTTAAAAACAGTCATGTAATATAGACAGCAATGCATGATCAGGTAATGGCCAAACCGGAAAAAGTCGGAGAATTCACTCAGCGGTAGTTTTGACAATCCTAGAAGTGTGCGATCGGCATGTTCAGTAGTATGAAGCCACACTTCCACGATCTCCATAAGAAGAGAAAGTCAATTAGTCTTGAGTGTGCGTACCAACACAACATATCTAGACATACGTACCAAAGAAGCATGGGAACAGTATTTGGCCGCATCTTCCAGAAACGACGTATGAAAAACGTGAGTGCTTCCACTGAAGTCAGCCCACAGCGAAGATGTGTAACCAAGCCAGCGAGATGCCCTCAGCTTGCGTCGGACTGTGCGTTCAAATTTAATTGGGGTTATGGAGGGTCCTTTGAGAAGTGCGAAGGCACTGTATAATGAAGCGTAATACCCAAAGGTTCTCCAGACTTATCACTTCCAACTCGTCTTTCCTCTTTGACAACCTTCACGTCTGAGGCATCATCAAACATTATTGCGAGCTGAAGCACCTCACTAGCGCGCAGGTCTACATTTCTGCGTTTCCGCACGGGTTTCTGTGGCCTCGGTGAATGCGTCTGTGTCTTGAAGACAGACTTGGGTACGGAGTGCTTTAGCAGCAGCTCTAACCCACCGTGGTCTCGATCAGGTCGTTCTACTGAAATCGAGGACAGCAGGAGGTCGTTCTCAAGATCAAACCCATCGTGGTCTTGGTCAGGTCGTTCTATTGAAGTCGAGGACAGCAGGAGGTCACTCTCAAGATCATCAAATGAACTGTTTGACAACTGCAGCAGGTCGCTTTCAAGCCCACTGTATGCACCCACCGTAGTGCCAAAATCTCCAGAAAAGTCATTCACCACATCTACGCCACTATCGCTCGCACCAGTTTCATTATTCTTCACAGCTTGCTCCATCAATTCTTGTAATGCCTTGCCTTTCTCCAAAGACGGCGTACGCGAAGAAAGTCGCCGTTTGTTACACGAGCATCCAGTTCCTGCTTCACTCTCTCCTCCCTGGCTTCTCGTCGAGCCCTATCCATATCTACAGCTAACGGGGCAGAAAATCCTCTTTCATTCCCACTTCCAGATACGAGAGAATCTGTTTTTGTAGTCGGTGGAGGAGACAACTCCAAACTCGAGGCGGCAGGCAGCTCAGCATCTAAACTCATTTTCTCGGGTGCTACAGGAGCCACCGGCATTTTTTGTACTCGGTCCACATCACCACCTTGTATTCCATTGCTGAATCCAGTCTTAAGTGGGGATTGCAGCACAGCGTCCGAAGAGCCACCTCCCTTATTGCTTGTTGTCACACTTTGCTTCACTTGAATGACCCCACGGGTTTGATCCTGTTCGTGACGTTGCTCTGAGCTCCGCCACTGGACATCAAAACTCACTGCTAAATATCCCAAAATCTCACTCTCATCCTCTCGTCTTTCAGTCGCTCGAATCTCACACAGCACGTTGTCCCGACGCAGAGCCACTAGTTTTTCCTCTGCAGTCATCACGGAATTGTCTTTTGCCACTTCTAAAGACAAAGTGCATTGTCCATACTTTCTTCTAGTAGACCGATCAATTACATCCAGACGCAGCTCCTTCATATCTTGGAAATATTCCAACAGGTTTTCAGGAGCCACACAGATGGGATAGCGCATCGCAATCGCTCGATGAGGAGTGTCGTCGGATTCTCCCGTTTCATTGACACGAGCTCCGTCGGACAGTAAACTGGGTCGGAACAGACTCCCAGGCTGGTCTTCGCCCCACCAACGCACGCGGACGAGCGACACACTCGGCAGAGGCTTTGAGGCCACAGCGCTCTCCAAGATGTGGGTCACACACAAATTCACGGAGCCCAGACGACGCCCAGAGACCTTGGGAGGGAGGGAGCAGCCTGTCAGTTCCTGTGGCAACGACAGGAATCGTCTAGAAAGAGACATGGGCGGCTGGGAAGCCTCGTCGGGATCGGCGGGCGAGTCCTCGAGCAGCTCCATGGTGGAAGTTCTTCCAATCCAGAGTAATGTCAATATTCCTAGAGAGAATAATATCATATCATATGATCGATCATCATACTACTAATGCCGTGCACGGACGAGCTCTGAGATTTGAAAAGTTTTACGACGCAGTGAGTGAGCGATTCAGTAGTCGCTCATGTTGGTGCATTCGGCGTCGACAACGTTCATCACCTAGTCGTTCTAGCGCTATCCGTTGCCGTGTCTGTTTAAGAGATCGCTTAACTGGGGACAAGCTACACATATATGGACAAGATCGTCCGATTGGTCTTGACGAATCCACGGCACATTGCTTCTCCAATTGTACCGTGTACCTCATGGTCTTCGCAAATAGCCCCTTGTACAGGCCATTCGGCACACTTTAACTTTTCTCGGCAGCGTCGGCCGACATCACTACGGCGGTTGAGAGCCCATCGGAGCGTCGACGGGCGAGTTCGAGGCCCTGGAGGTGTGCGACGGCAGCGCCAACTACATGGGCAAGGGTGTCCTGAACACTGTGAAGAACGTAAACGAGATCATCGCCCCTGCTCTTGCGGATAAGGACGTGACCCAGCAGACCACGCTGGACAAGTTCATGGTTGAGACCTTTGACGGCACCCAGAACGAGTGGGGCTGGTGCAAGAAGAAACTGAGGGTCAACGCGATCCTATCCCTCACTCTGTGCCGTGACAGAACCGCCGCCAAGCAGTAACCTCTGCCGATCAGACCGGCAACCTGACGCCGTGCCTGCCCGTGCCATCGTTCAACATCATCAACAGCGGTTCGCACGAAATAAGCTGGCCATGCAGTGCACAGTACCTCGTAGTCGGATAACCTTCGACATTGTCAGTTCGTGAACTAGATGGTTGACGTCGTCAATGACGAACGCTTCGCGCACATCACACGTTGTTCGCTGCACAACCTTTGACCATCTCACCGTCACGCTCAAGACGCACTTAACATCACACTGCGTGAGCCCGACGGACATGGTATTCCACATGCTATGGGGAAGCAGTCCGAAACGATGCCGATGAAAACTTTGAGCGACCACGGAATCCCGCGCAGCGCTTGAACGAACGGCGTGGTTTGACTTTCCATATTCGGATACCCCGGTATGGTATTATCGCGTTTGGTAACAACCATGGCATCTGAAACAAGCGAGATGCGGTACTGAGAGCAAGTTGACGAGTGATCGAGTCTCGTCTGGGTATCAACTAGACGGGCTGCTTTAAAGCAAGAGTGCAGCCTGTCATGAGTATTTTGGCCCACATGGGGAAGAAACTCGCTTGGTGCGAACCATGGTATCCTTAGTGACCGTTCCATGCGGGGTCGCTCTCGCAGCTCAGCGTAGGCGTTTACTTTAAACTCCATCGCTCTTGAACTCTTGCGCGTCGTTGTCTTACGTGGACACTCCGTCACTAATCTCGACTTTTCTCGCACTCCACTCACCGCACGGTGCACCTTGGGGTGAGGATGATCACCTGTCACTCGGTGTAACGATCCGGGGCAAGAGTCTCGGTGGAAGACGCTGCATATTAGCATTAGCTCGCCTGTAGGTTCCGCTTCGTTTAACATCGTAGGGGTGGGTTGATACGTAAACCACCCGGGTTAATTGAAGTTTGAAGAAATACCTGCTAAGGCAAATGACCAAATTTGTGCCCCTTTGCCAAATTCATGCCCTCTGCATATACAGCCAATCCGAGTCTGACGTTCAAAACTCAGGTTTACGATTGGATAAAAGTTGCGCTTGTCATAAAAGAAGGAGATCTGATAAAGCTGCCATGATGAAGAACATGAACAGCAACAGCTAACGAGTGCGGTCGAAGCTGTACTAGATGGCCCCGGTAAAGAGGCTGCTATTACATGTGATGAATGCTTGTGCATCGTACACATCGCTGCAAATTATTGAGACTACAGAACAAACGACCAAGTGTTTTCTAGCCCCTACGCCAATGCTTACGAAACGTGGTTCGTCCAAGTTATCAACTGCCCTTACGTTATACTTATACACGAGGAATCTGCATGCGCTTCGTATGGAGCAGATACGATATCGACGAAGTGCCTTGCAAGGGTAGAACAGGAAAGCACACATATATTGTGGTGGACGAATTGATGCGGAACGTAAACCTTTCGGCTAGTCGAAATACACAGCGCCACTTTCTCTCTATTAGACTCTTACCAATGCAACTCCGACCTAGGGACCTGCGGATCCAGATTGAAGAACTCCCCAGCATCCTCAACTGAGAGCTTGGCTATAAGCCATGGTCGCAACGCTACCTGATGGCTGCAACGTGGTTTTGATCGCGTTTCCCCCGCCATGTCGGTGTCCACATACCCGGGGTGGAACGTCACAGCCACAATGTCACTTGGGTGCAGCTTGACTGCTAGCGTGTGCGTGATCATGTTAAGAGCGGCCTTGGAGGCGGCGTAGCCATATTGCTCGCCAAATTAGCCCACTGTGTCGTTCGTGTTGCTGGTGATATTTCCCAAGAACGACGAGATCTGCACCACGCAGGTCGAGCTGTGCGTCTTGGCTGCGAGCTGAAGGTTGCACAGTAGTGCACGTGTCACGAGGAATGGCCTTATAGCATTCACCTCGAACTGATGCATCATCAAGTCATTGGTGGCAGACTCACTTCCACTGCCATCGACGATACTGACGTAGTTAACGAGCAGGTCGATGGGCACGCCGTCCAGCTAGCGACCAGCCTCAATCACGGAGGCCTCGTCGCTCGTGTCCATGACGATGATCTTGAACGAAGATAGCGCTGCCAACTGTTGGTTTGAACGACAAAAATGAAAAAGTCACCCTTGCAGAAAAAATGACGACAACTGCTCTCCTTACCTTCTAGGCGTTGCTGTTCGCTCGTGCCGTGCCGATGACATTTCATCCAGCCTTGGCGTAGTGCGTTGCGAAGGCGAGGCTGATCCCGTGAGTGCTACCCGCGATGCGAACTATCTTCTTGGTGTCGACGTGGCTCCATCCGGCAGGGTAACAATCGCAGTTCCTGATTGTTGCGGTTCGATTAGCGATCGCTTCAACATGAACTGTCATCAACAACGCCTTGGAGCAAACATATATTGTTGCGTCAGTATGGTGTGAGCAATCTGGTTTGTTCAATAAGTCAATTTGAAAATCCTCATTAACCTACTCTTGGACTTTACCCTGGAATCACCCTTTTGCTTACATACGCGATTGCAGCGGTGTATCTCCAGCAGGGACGAGTTCCTTCAGATCCTCCAGCACCATGTGCGCACTCGGCTGGGCCTTCCAGCACCATAACATGTGAAAGTCCAGCCATCAGTGGACGTGTTCTGTAGATGTGAGGATGGCGTGTCGCCATGCCCTCGAACGCTTCGCGGTTGTACACCTTAGATCGCCCACCTCCTTGAAAGTTGATGCGGCACTGCGGCCGCTGTTGCTCAGTCGAGAGATACAATGGTGTGTGGCAGTAGAGCGAGGCTTCGATCAACGGGTGACAGGCCAACAAGGCTGACCCATCGTCCTGGTCGATGATCCCGCCGCGAAGGTATGCAGCGAGTGCTTCACGGTCCCATCGGGCAAAGTTCCGTAGGTTTTCGAAGTAATTCTGTGCCGCCAGCCGCGTCGGCCTACGAGAAAACACACACAGACACACACACAAGCCCATGATAGTACCTCAAACGTTTAAGCTTCAATACCAATATATTGGCAATGTACCAGGTAACTTCACGTTGAAGCGCAAGCGACACTAAAAAGTCCACGGTATAGTCGTTCTCCGAAGTACGAATGCCGTAGCCAGGTTCGAACAAGGTTAGCCCCGCAAAAGTGCCCGGGTGGGTGATCTCCGTCTTCCAGAGCGCCATTGCCCCCATGGAGTGACCGATACCGATCAGAGGGGTCTTGCCACTCTCGCCCCGAGCTCGTTGATCTGCTCTCAGCTGCTGAACCTGCTGCCACACCTCCTGTGGCGCCCAGGCCACAATGTCTCTAGCAGGGTGATTCACACGCGGCTTATCCGGGTTGCTAAGATCAACATCAGCAGCGATGGAGTGGTCGTACTTGCTGCCATGCCACGAGAAATCGAACGTCACGAACTCCGCACGGCCAGCCAGCAGTGGTGATTCCTTCAGCCGACGGATGATGGGGTCCCAGCAGTCCTTGCAAAGCCCACCACCATGGACAAACATCAGTGTCACTACTGGAGCTCGCGTCATCTTGTGAAGAGCTGTCAAAAGGCTAAATGAGCTCCACTCCTGAGGATGCACCACCGGTCTTCAACTTGGTGACGTCAACCACTGCAAGTTTGTGACGCGGTGGACTGCGCACGTCGATCGATCTCAGCATGCAGAAGTGTGCTCGCATTACTTCCATTAATTAATTTGCGTCCGATCGATCAAGAGTCTTGAATTGCAATGCCGACCAATACCAAGGTGACGCTGCTGTTCGCTCATGGCGGTGGGTTCTGTAAAGACACGTGGGGGCCGATTATCCGTCGAGTCGAGAGCTCTCTAGTTCAGCAGAACGTCACCATCGACTTCGTGACGTTCAATTTTCCCTACCACGGTGACAAGCACGACCCCAAAGCGCTCGAGTTTTTTCAAGTCGACCTCGCCAAGCCAAAAGCTCCGCGTGTGTGGAACGACAAGCACGATCTCGTCGGGTGGGTGGCAGGAGCCGTACAAGAGCAAGTCTCAGCTTGGAAGGAGAAGAACAAGGAGGTCGACCCAAATGGCAAGACGGAGCACAAACTTATCGGAGTCGGTCATTCCATGGGCTCCGCTGGGCTCTGGGCGACAGAAGTGGCTCATCCCGGTACGTTCGACGGTCTCATCCTGTTCGAACCCGTGCTCGCCCAGAACTCCCCAGAGACGGACTACATGATCGACTTTATGGTGGCTCTTACACTGCAACGTGATGCATCATGGTGGGACTTGTACCATACCTACAGTACTGCTTTATCTCTCTCTCTCTCAACCTCTTGTTGTGTATCTATGCAGGCCCTCTCGAGCTGCAGCAGAGGAGCATTTCCACACCTACAGGAACTTTGCCAAGTGGGACCGCGAGTCATTGACCGCGTATCTTCAAGGCGCGCTGGCCGAGGCCGATGACGGCTCTGTCTCACTTGCATGCCACCCTAACATCGAGGCGTCGCTGTATTGCCAGAAACCTCTGTGGCTAACAGAGCAAGAGCTCCAGCAGCCCAAATGCCCCATCACATTCCACTGGGGAGCCGTTCCAAGATGTGGTTTCGTGACCGCTTCGAGGCGCTTCAGACCAAGATGCCGCACATCTACACCATGCGAGAGGCTATGGAGGGCAACTCGCATGTTCTAGTGTTCGAGAACCCCTCCTTGGCAGCGGAGAAGATCGTCCAAGACCTCCTTGAGCTAGAAGCATGCATTGATGGCAAGTCAAAGGGCAACAAATAGCAATGCTAGTGGTGGACATAGCTGGACAATACATGTATACAACTTCAACTTCAAGTCGTTTTATCCGGATTTTATCGGATTCAATGTGCGTGGAGTGTTTAGTATACAAACGTGGGGGAGGACATGACGTCTCCTGGAAGCCCTACGCTGTTATTCGCGCATGGCGCTGGGTTCTGTAAAGATATCTGGTCTCCGATCATCCGTCGCATGCAGAAATCCTCACTGCTGCAGTCTCTGCCTAGTGAGAGCTTCGTGTCTTTGGATCTCCCATTCCACGGCGCCAATCGCGACAATAGCGAGGCTGCTCAAATCGACACGAACGGGCCCCATGTGACACATCCAGCCAATAACGCCATCCACTTGGCGTCTGTGGAACTTCTGCGGGAGGCGCAACGTATACAAAGCGACGGCCGATCGGTGATTGGCATTGGACATTCGATGGGGGCGGCGGCTTTGTGGAAGACCGAGACCGCTAACCCCGGGACGTTTGACGGACTGGTGCTCTTTGAGCCCATTTACGGACCTCCAATGCCGACAGGACCCAATCGTCCTCATAATTTCATGGCTGATGTCACGTTGAAGCGTGAATGGAAATGGTAATGTTTCGGGTAGCAAAATGGTATCGGTATGTATCACTAATTCTTTATGTTGTTGTTGTTGTTGTTGTTTGAAGGCCATCAAGAGCAGCAGCGGTCGAGTATTTTGAAACCTGGAAGGGTTTTGACAAATGGGACCGTGAAAGTCTCGCGTGTTGGATAGAGGGCGCCATTGTCCCCGATGACGACACCAATGCCGTTGTGTTGGCCTGTCACCGGACCACTGAAGCTGCGGTCTATTGCGGAGGAAGACTGTGGCTTTCGGAGCAGGAACAAGCTCAGAACAAATGCGTCACGACATTCCACTCTGGTAGTCTGACAAGATTGTTTCATGCTAAGTTGTTTCTCAACATCGCTCGTCGAAACCCAACGATCTACAAGATGCACGAGCCCATGGTTGGCAAATCGCACTTGTTAGTGATGGAGGACCCAGCAGCGTGTACTGAAGCCATTTTGTCGGACTTGAAAACCTTCGACTGCTTCAAGGGCTCAGCTGCTCGACTATGACAGTTTAGCTAGGTGTCCATAATCAAATTGCCATGCGCGGTTCGTAAACAAAGCGCATTCGTCAACACTTTAGCTCCTCATTCATCAATTCGCCAGGCCATGGCTAAACGAGGAGTGACGCTGCTGTTCGCCCATGCCAATGGCTTCTGCAAGCAGGTGTGGGACCCAGTCATCCGTCGTATGAAGTCCTCACCTCTGTTGCAAGGTGCCGTGGACAGATACGTGACGTACGACCAGCCGTTTCAAGGTGTCAATCGCGATGAATCTGTGCCTTCACAAGTGTATCACAAGGATGATGACCCCAAGTCGCCACGAGTGAAGCACCCGCTGAACGACTGGCCGGAGATCAGTGCAGACGCAGTGCTCAAGCAGGTCCAGCAGATTCAGGCGACTGCGGACAGAGCTCGCCGCCCGTTGATTGGTATCGGACACTCCATGGGGGCAGCTGCGATGTGGGCGACGGAGGCGAGACACCCAGGCACCTTTGACGGGCTCATACTCTTTGAGCCGATCTACGGAGAGGTCGACGCAGCATATGAAAAGAAGGCGGACTTCCTGGTGTCTATTACATTGGCACGGGAGAATAAATGGTGCGTGCATGTAAGGCAGAGCGCGGTTAAACAATTACCCTATTGACGTCTTTTGTTGACACCAGGCCTTCATTGGACGCTGCAGCGTCTCATTTCAATAAGTGGGAGAACTTTGCGTCGTGGGACCGTGAGGTTCTCGCCCAGTGGGTCAAAGGAGGAGTCGTATTTGACGAGGAGCAGAAGGCAGCGGTGCTAGCGTGTCATCCGCACGTCGAGGCCGCCGTCTATTCTGGCGGAAGACTGTGCTTAACAGAGAGCGAGTTGGCTGCACCTTGTTGCCCCATCTCATTCCACAGTGGAGACCGCACGAAGTTGTTCGACACCAACCTGTTTGAAAGCTTAGCGACTCAATTCCCAAGCATCTACAAGACCAACAACCCACTACCCAACACGTCGCACTTGATGCTGTTCGAAGACCCTGAAGCGTCAACCAACGCCATCCTCGCCGATCTCGAGAGACTACCTATCTTCCAGCCACTTAAACCCAGCCTTTAGTACTCGGTAGTTTTGAGTAGAGTCTCAGGTAGAGTCTCAGGTAGAGTCTCAGGTAGAGTCTCAGGTAGAGTCTCAGGTAGAGTAAGGTAGAGCAAGTCAACATTCCATAACCGTTCTACCTTTTTTAACCAATCAAAAGCCTCAATTCACACACTAAACGAGCGGCTATCACTGTCATCACCAGGTATCATGGCGCAGACGGCGAGTAGTACACGACCGCTTCTGCAGCTGCTGCGTGGTTCCAGCGGCCAGTTGTGGGAGGTCTGCATAGGTCTAGAGATCCATGCGCAGGTTTTGTCTCGCTCCAAGCTCATGAGTGGCTCTGCATCCAGCACGTTGTCCTCCGCGAAACCCAACCGCCATGTCAGCTTCTTTGACGCCGCCCTACCTGGCACTCTACCTGTGATTAACAAGGAGATTGTCAACCAGGCCATCCGCACAGGCCTGGCAGTGGACGCTACAGTGAATCCACGCTCCATGTTTGAACGTAAACACTATTTCTACTGCGATCTACCTTTGGGGTATCAATTGACGCAGCAACGAGCACCAGTGGCCTCGGGTGGCGCTCTGCACTTCGAACTACCTTCCTCAGCTATTATCAGTGAGCATGCTGCTGCTAAAGGAGGAGAGGAGACGATATTCGATGCCTCAAGTACAAGTCCAGGAAGGAGAAGAACGAAGCTCTACGCAAGTGGAAGGCCAAACAAACTGCCAAGCAGGAGGAAGAGGTAACTTTATTTTTTGTTACAATTGTGATAGAATTTACTTAATTATTGATGGTGTTGTGTAATTTTTGGAGGTAGGACGTGATTGCACGGAGCGTGCGGATCACACGCATCCAGATCGAGCAGGATTCAGGTTCGGTAGAGTCATATGGACTACTAATGCAATGAAGTTTCGGGTTTACTGATTTGCTTTACCATTGTGCCGTGGTAAATTAGGCAAAAGTATCCACGACTTGGAGGACGACAGCACTGTGGTGGATCTGAACCGTGCTGGTACGGCGTTGCTGGAGATTGTCATGGAGCCGGATCTGCGGAGTCCTCTTGAGGCTGGACAGGTCATGCGCCAACTGCAGCAATTGCTGCGTCATTTGGAGGTATGCGATGGCAACATGGAGGAGGATCTATGCGCTGCGACCTTAACGTCAGTGTGCGACCAACAAACCTTGGCGAGGACACCGATGCCGAGGCACTCCATCATGCGCTGACATCAGCCAATGCGCCACCTTATGGTGAACGCGTGGAGGTGAAGAATATGAACAGCATCCGTAATATGATGCATGCGGCGGAATACGAGGCCAGAAGACAAATTGCATTGATCGAGGAAGAAGGTGGGGAAGTGCATCGCGAGACACGTTCCTTCGACGCTGCCACCGGAGAAACAGTGAGGCAAACCAGTGGCGATATGTACAAGTCCTGTGTTGTGGTAGTCAACTAACTGAATGTGTGTGCAACTATTGTGCTTCGGTTAGAAACGTATGCGATCAAGGAGGGAGCAAAGGACTACCGTTTCTTCCGGAACCCGACTTGCCTCCGCTGGTTGTAACAGAGAAGCTTATCAAACAGATTGGTGAGAGCTTGCCGGAGTTACCAGCAGCTCTGAAGGATCGCCTTTGTTCTCAGTATGACCTCACACCGTATGAAAGCTCTGTTCTGGTGAACGAGTCTGGTGCAGCGCAGTACTTTGAGAGTATCGCAGCGCAGACCTCGCGATCGTCAAAGATGGTAGTGAACTGGGTATTGAACGACCTCTTTGGACACCTGAAGGCAACCAATGGTGATATTGCGACTAGTCCTGTGGAAGCCGCAGAGCTCGGTGAACTCATTGACCTTATTCAAGACGGCACCATTTCCGGTAAGATCGCCAAAGATGTGCTTGAACTCATGTTCTACGAAAACGAGGCCAAGAAAGCGCCACTGGAAATTGTGGAGGAGAAACGTTGGAAGCAGATTCAGAACCCTGAAGAGATCCGTGCGCTGTGCCAAGCCGTTCTTGAAGACCCAGTACGTTATCTTGTTGGTTGTGTGAGTTGTCGGGCTACTTGCCCTAACTGTCTGCGTGTTGGCGATTTGTAGAAAGCGAAGAAAAACCTTGAGGCGTACTGGAAAGGTAAAACACAGCTCTTTGGGTTCTTTATTGGACAAGTGATGAAGCGCTGTGGTGGCCGTGTACACCCGGAGCTTGCAAATACCATTATGCAAGACATCCTGGACGAGCATAAACAATAGATGGTGCATGTAGCGAGCTTTGCTCTAGGGGCCAAACAATTCAAATGCTGCTTGCGCACAGTCGATTCCAAATCACATAGGTACATTAACTGTCTGCCCTTTGTTCGTAGGTGTTTAACCAACCAATACCTAGCTGCTACCAAAAGTGCAGACAGGTGTTAATAGCTTACTGCAGCACACCATGCATTTGCAGGAGCTTCTTGTAGATCAACGCAAATAGCGCAACAACAATGCCGATAGTCAAGTAATGCAGGAACGCGTCCACGCTGTCCGACTCACGCACTTGATGGGCATTGGGAACAGCAATTGGCTCGACTAGGTTTTGACGATTGTCGGGCACTGTCTGTGCTTCTGCGGTCACCGCGGCCGCGGGCTCTGCTATTGGCGTTACCGAGCTGTCAGACGCGCTTGCAGCAGTCGAACTAGAGTTTTCAGTCGTTGATGCATCCTCCATTTGACCTGGAGTGCTATCAGCACTAAGTTTCTTTTCTTCCACTTCGCGAGGCATTGCTGCAGCAGGCTTTCCATCCCCGAAGCTGCGACAGTATTCTGTTCTTCTTTGCTACTGTCGTGAACAGGAACTCTCGGCATTTCCTTTGTGTCCTTTGCTACACCCCTTTTGGAGCACTTTCCATGCTGTGCATGTGCAACTGAGCAATTTGGTTCGCATACTTGGAGGGCTTCGCTTCACCTTCAGTCTGCTCCAACTCAGGCAAGAGGTCTACAATTCGTCCGCACGTATCGCACTTGTAATCCATAGACTAACCACTCAACACAACACAATAATAAGACAACAGCCTTATAACACACACCAAAATCCCGACATCGTACCAGCTTAGCCAGTCGCTTCCGCTCGTCAGCAGGGAAGTCCAGGGCTCCGATAGCACCCTCGCCCTTGGTGGGCATGAAACTGATCAGCGCTTCCAAGATGAGACGCACCCCCACGCTGGCTGCCACTCCTCAGGGTGGTGAGCCGAAATACTCAGACAGATTTTCTTCTTCACTTCGAATCGACCATTAGGCTGCACACACAACAACAACAAATTTAAATAAGACACATTTATACAATAAAGCTCATTAATACTAAGCACATCATATTACTACCGTGAGTAGCATAATGTTGGGCGGTTTGAACAGGTAGTCGGACGGCAGGATGATGCGTCCATGGTAAATGCCCTCCTCAAACTCCGTGTCACGAGGTCCACGCAGTGTAAAGTGCCAATCGAACATATTGGTCTGTACATTGGTCATATAAAATAGTATCCTATTAGCATAAATTTCATTCATGCAAAAGTCGCTTGAGTCGTTCACGCACCTCCAGAGGCGCGGCCGAGTACTGGTCGCTAGGGTTTGTCATCATTTCGCGGACATCCTGAGCATTTGGCACGTAAGAATATAAAATTAAACGACATAATAAGTAGGAATTATGTGCTTTAAAGAGATACGTACGCCCTGGATGCGCTTGATGGCCGTGTTGCGCACACTGGCCGCCATCGTCTCGCCTTTTAGGGTCGTGCTCTCTTCCAGCTACAGGAACTGACGTGTCAGCGGATCAGAATCTGAGTCAATGCAACATAATCGGACTTAAAACAGCAAAACCAGTATATTTCGTGGAAGGACACATGAAAAAGGCAACTAACCTGCCAGTGGACATCTCATGGCAATCAGTGAAATACCGGCTTGATGAAGCCCATGAATTTGCATGCGTGTATGCGGTCATCTCTACTGCTACAGTTACATACGATCGCTCGTATCAGATCAACAACTCCATTACCGATCAGGGTCGTCGCGAATGCGAGACTCCAAGTGGACGTTGATGCATCATGAATGCCACATCAATTGGACAGGGTGGGTAAAGCACCACAGTAGGAAGCAGAACCCGTGTCACTACCGTCTCACGAGTTCTTTGTCCAATACTATTGACACGGGTTCAGCAGCGCTGCAACCGAATTGAACGGTTTCGATCTAACGGTGGGGCAACGGTAACTGCTTCTCGAAGTACTCCATCAACACCTTGTTTTTGCTCTACTGGCAACAGCGGAACGAGGGCTCTTCAGATTCCTACATCTGCAAAAGTTCATTCTCTTTGGCTATTGTGTATAAGTTTAAAGAGCTGTTGGAATCGATGGAGGTCACCTTTTGTAATTGCAGTGGCGACTCCTCCAGCTGTACTTTACTACAGTGGCAGCTGCATGCCAGAGTACAATGCGATGCCGCTGACTGGTATCTGTGGCGTTTGGCGGGGCTTCAACTGGTTGGCTCGCGATCTTGCCACGCGTCGCTTCGCACTTTCTTCTGTACAGGCTTGGGTGGTCCAAATATAGATCTCTTCGTGTGCCTGGATCGCTCCGAGCTATTTTCGCTCGTTTCGCAACTGCTTGTTATCTGCCGACTACTATCGTCTAGTGTTCGGCTGATTGGTTTCGCCACACTTTCCATCGATTGCACCCCTTCAAAGACAGAAAGAAAAGAAAAAAGCAAAACGGATAAAAATAACTCCTCGGCTAGGAGCTCGCTGTGGAGCCTTCGAAGACCACTTCCAGCACCTCCAGACACCCACACTATAAAAATAGCTCGCTACTGCAGGGAGCTATCTACCACAGCACCAAAACCAACCTTCAACACCCGTCGACCCCCCCTCCCAGTTATTTCGAGGTCTCCTATATTCGACACGCTATTTTCCACTACAGGTGCGTCAACGGGAATGATGATGGCGGTAGAGACCACAAAGATCTATCCTTAATGACTCACAACAATGTATATGATCCATAACAGTAAACTTAACGAACTGAACAATGGGCCGCAAGAAAATCCAGATCAAGCGCATCGAAGATGACCGCAACCGACAGGTGACGTTTGCCAAACGCAAGAACGGCATCTTCAAGAAGGCCATGGAGCTGTCGAAGCTCTGTGACTGCGAGATCGCCCTCATTGTCTTCGACTCGAACGACAAACTCTACCAGTACTCAAGCACCAGTGTGGATCAGATCTTGCTCAAGTATACCGAGTACGGAGAGCCCTACGAGACCAAAGACAACAACGACGTGAGTGCAAAGGCAGCTTTGCAACCGGTTTCTCGATAGTAAATCCCTGGTGACTAACCAATTACTCTGGCTGCAACAGTATGAAATCATGTTCGGAGAGAAGAAGAAACAGTTGCAACAAGCGGCGAAAGAGGCAGCAGCAGCAGCAGCGGCGCCTGCAGAGGCCAACTTCAACATGGGGCACGGTGTCACTCAGAACGGAGCGGTAGTGCAGCCCTTCCGGGCATGCATGGTGCCTCACTCGTACTCACGAACGACCCGGACCAATACCCACTCAACTCCCGCAGTCGACCACCCACTCAGAAGAAACGAGTGCACCGTGGGTTTCAGCAACTCCTCAAGAAGGAGCACATGGGCTACACCCGCCATCTCTTCCGCTGTACCAACACGGGGTACGTTATTAATCTTTGTGATGCTATTGCGTTGAGTTTGACTTGTGGCTAACTGGAGGATAATTTTTCGAAATGTTTTGTAGATGGGGATGCTTAGTGGAATCCCAAGTCACCACATGCTCTCTGCTCTTCCTAGCCCGCCCAACCTCGCTGGAATTCTGCCGTCGCCAACAAGTACGTTGTGTGAAGTGTATTCATTCGTGCCCATGGCATGCTTTTCAATATTGCACTTTGCATCTTACTGATATGGTATCTGTCACTCTTTCAGCTGCCATGCTTCTCCACGACTTTAGCCCCCAGAACGCACAAAGTCTTTTCGGACACCACCCCATGCTGAGTGGGGGATCCCTGGAGAGTTCCAAGACAACAAAAACAGCGTCCTCGGGCTGAACTTGGTGCCGTCGGACTTTAGTCATGGCCACCAACTACAGCAGCCGAAAGAGACTCACTATACGGTCAAGAGCAACGGTGACTCACCACTGAAGTCC
The DNA here is from genome assembly GCA_008080845.1 of Phytophthora kernoviae. Lineage (NCBI taxonomy): Eukaryota > Oomycota > Peronosporomycetes > Peronosporales > Peronosporaceae > Phytophthora > Phytophthora kernoviae. The sequence continues at coordinate 30,768 of VKKV01000046.1, read as the reverse complement.
TCTGAAACCGCCCGACTTCACCCGTTGGCGGTGGCGAACCATCCTCTGACCACGCTCTATCGGATGCAACGACTTGCGCTGATGAGAAGAACGCACCTTCGGACAAGGAGCAACAACTGTCACAGCAAGATGATCCAATGGATAACAGCGACGCTGCTGAGCCTTCAAAAGAAAGTGAAGCAGCCGCGGGCAATCCCGCCACAGAGTCATCATCGTCACCGTCATCACCTCCATGTGAATCAGAGAAGAGTAACCAAGATCGCCCGACATCCTCGAAGCCTGTCGTCGATCCCACTGACGTCAAGTCCCCCAAAAAGAGCCTTCGAACCGGTGGCTTCGTCTGAGTCAAAATCATCAAGCAGTAAAGACACAGAGAAGCGTCCACACACTGAGGTATTGGGAGCAGCGTCCACAAGTCCGCACAAGCGTCCACGTGTGGCCGCCTAAAAAATAGTTATCACGCAGCTTTTATCGCGTATGCTTGTTCCATGGGATCAGTAGCACTTTCACCTAGCAGCCTCTTGCTTTCCTACATTTGTGCATCATGCGTTCGCGTGATCATAGTTTTTAGAGCAAATAGATGCCCGTCCTCACAGATTCACCCGAGAAAACTCATCTCAATCACGAAGCACAAAACAACCGGAAGTATTCAAAACCAAAGTAGAACACAAACACGCAAGAAAGCATCACTAACTCACTGACTTAGAGCCGCTCTGCTGCATCAGTTACGTCTGCTGCCACTTCTTGGAGCGCCACCCACTGGTCTTTCGAGAGCGAGATGCCTTTCTTGCCAGGTTTGGCCACACCATCTTGGTCGTAAAACTCGCGCAGATCAATCAAAACTGAGGTGCGGAAGAACCGAGCCGTAAGGCGACGTTTAGCCGACAGCTGCACCACATCAACAACACAAAGTGATCTCATGAGCTTCTTAGCGTACAAGTAAACTGCTTAACAACATGACACCCCACACTCACCGGGAACGCGATGGCGCGATTGTCACCGTCCGGCCTCAGTATACAGTCTTTAATATCAGCCAACGACTGACCCCGAATGCAATCTTCCTCCACCAACGCAACTGCCTCAGTGACGGCATCTGACAGCTCCATCAGCTTCTTCCATTGATCCAAAGACAGCGAGATCCCTACGCAACCACAATGTTAATATCATCAATTGGTAGCAGCACAAAAGTACAAATTAAATACAACAATTGAATTATTTTGTACCTTTCTTGCCAGGTTTGGGCTCTCCATTATCGTCGTAGAACTCGCGCACATCGACGAGAACCGTTGACTTCCACTTGCGCACAGTCAGACGGCGTTTGGCCGATAGCTGGAAGACTGTTTCTCCATCCAAATTGCTCGTGTGTTTAATTTGGTGCTTTTGCGCGTTGTTTCGTGTCTTTTGTACTTTTCCTTGTATCTGGACAACGGAATATCGTCTTCACTGGCTTGGGACGAGATCAATTGGGGCTCGGACGCAGCTTTCCTGGACAACATTTGAGTCAACGTTGGGCGGTGTGTGTGTCCCATTTGGGTCGCTTGGGGGCGTCTTCCGCCGTCTCCATCGAGCGCTTTCGCTTCGGCTCTTCCAGTTGGGCTGCGAACATGGCGCGAATGGCTTAGACTTGGATTGGTTATGGCGGGAAAACGATTATGCGAAAACAACGTTAGTTTCTACGTCCAGCTTCAGCCGCTGCATGGTCTTGTTATTCGGGATCTTAAGCGGCGCTACAAGATTGAACTCTTTCAAGAACGGCTGAGCTTCTTAGAAAAACACGACGATGAGCGTTTCCGACTCATGCAGCGCGCCATGAAAAAAATCACGGACAGTGCAGGCATGGCTTGATGACGATTCAAGCGAGCGAATGCAACATGAGTTGTTATACGACATTCAATAACTGCTGCAAGAAGAAGAACAGCAGGCAAATGACAAAGAACTTGTACAGCAACAGCAGCAAGAAATCCACCAGCAGAAACAACAACTGCAGCAACTTCAATTCCAACAGCGGCAAAATGCTACAGCCTTCATGGATACGTCTACCATGTCGACGACGTTTGACCAAAATCAGCCTGGGAGTTTTGTGTGCTGGACCGTGGACAACCGACCAACACCTTTGCCACCGATAGATCCGAGTGTGGTTCTTCGCGAGAAACACAAAGCTATCAGCTTTGCTTTGCACGCACTTGCTGGAGTCGAAGAAGCTCTGGATAGCGCACATGTTGAGTTTTTCGGTGAAGACGCCACGAACCAAGCGATCGAAAGTGTATCGCGAGCAGTACGCAAGTTGCGTCGCATCCAGCGTGGCAAACAGTCAGCACTTGTAGCTGCTGCCGTTAATGCAGCTGTTTGCAGTGATGGTAACGACAGCACCCATGGTGCTTTGGCCACACACGAGTACTTTTACACCATTGACCGTTAAATAGCAATTATCGAACGGAGAGGAGTGCGGCAACAAAGAGTACAGCCGCATTCCCCTAGTCTTGGGGTGCATGCACGCAAAATCTTCCATCCAGGCCAGCATATCGTGTAACTCGCAAAGGGAGTACTCGATGTAGGCCCTGATTATCCACTCCCAAGGCACCTTCCCCAGCCACCTGCGAAGCTCAATCTCCACTGGGTCCTCGGTTTCGTCCTATTCGTTCCACAACTTCTTCTTCATTTGGTTGCCAGACTTGTCCAAGACTGGGATTGTCTTCCCTCTATAACAGCTCTCCGCCAGCATGGTTGTCTTCGATGACAATAGTTAGAGCTTGCCCTCTTGAGCGTAACGAAATCGAATATACTGGCGAAGTCGTCGACGAAAGTGAAGGGATGCCATTTTGAAAGCGTTGCCCCGCATTGTTTTCGCAACTTCCGACCGTATCGGGGCACTGAAATTGAGTGACGGAGCTTTATAGCTCGAGTCCGTGGACCGCTTCATCCAAAACTCACATAGCGTTTTGATGAGTTCATCATCCTTGGATTGGCTTTTCGCCTACTTTCGTGTTGTTTCGTCACGCTCTTCCTCTTCATCCGGCACTGAAGTTGTCTTGGACGTCTTTGTCTTCTGTCGCTTGCGCGGCTTGGTTGCTTTGTCTAGAATCTCTAGAGCTTTAGCTTGGGCCTTGAGATCTCCATCCTAGGCTTCGCTCATCACGCCCGTGCAGCATCGATTGAAGAATGTCTAGTCGAAGATGGGCAGCGGCAGGTTCTCAGCTAGGCCCCGCAGTACATGTTCACGACGTGCGACACCTCCAGTTGGCACTGTTTCACCATTACAGCCGAGTGGCGAATCTCGTCAACAACAACTTGGGATTGGTAGATGCGCGACAACCTGCATGTGATGCTCGCCGAAACACGGTTCTTGAGGAAGGCCTTCACTTCGTTTGTCTTCTTGCACTTGGGTACATCTTGCAAACTCAAGACTGAGCAGTTTGTTAATGAGAGCGCCGAGTAGATCTGATTGTATGGGGCCTCTTGTCGCTTTAAGCAACCTGCCTGCTCGCTATCGGTGGTTGCGTCGCATTTGAGTATCGTGTGCCGACGCGGCTCCTAGTGTTGCTTGCTCGTTTTAGGTAGTTGCAGCCGCTTTCGGATGAGAGTAGGTTATTACAGGCAGACCCGATGTAGTACAGTAGCAGATCTCACTTCATGCCTGGGGTATTAAAGTGGCAGGTCTCACTTTATGCCGAACGACCGTGTCAGTAGTTGGACGAATCGCTCCACAAAGACTTGTATGAGGATGAACGAGTAATCCAAATTGAACGGAACTCACTCCCAATCTTTAACGTTGATTTGACACGCCTCATCTTACGTGATTAAGGTATTCACCTCATTTATGGCTCGTCGGAGCAGTTATGAGAATGGCTTTGACAGCGCAGTATGCAAGAAGAGGTTGCTGCCAATTCAACAAATGTAGGGTCAGGGTCACGTACAGAGTAAGGTAGATCCTGACTGCAATATCGGTAAGAAACTCAGACAGTATCAAAAGATGTTGACGAGGCAAATGTTGATGGAGTCAATTGCGGCGTTGCCAGTCAAATCGTTGCTCCTTTGCGGACGCTCGATGCCGAAATCCGGCATGTGAAGCCCAAAGAAAAAAAAAGCAGGAACCCAAGAAATAAGGGCCTGGGAAATGTGGAGCCCTTCAGTGACTGTCCTAGCGCCACTCAATTGATGGTGAAAGGGGAGGCCTCTTCGATGTTAATTCTTTAACTCGTCGGGGAGAGTATCCTTTCGTTTCGTAACTCAGCTTCAGCCTGATTATATTGCTTGGTCGAAGCGACTCAGCGCATCTACTGGATCCAAAGCCCCGTAGGCACGCGCACAACGACGCGTTGGACGAACGCATCCTCTCATCACACCCAGCTAAGCAGGGCTGAGTCATCTCTGTTTTGAGGCTGAAGTATCATGATTCTATTAGTGCTTACGTCTGGCATTTAGAAGTATGCTGGATGCTGCTACTGTTACTGTAATTCTTGCGCTGCATGTCATGTAATTGTCGTGAAACACAAAAGGTGGAGATTTGCGGGACAATCCTGCTGTGGACAGATTATTTGAGGTATTTTGATCTGTTTTTGTATTTTAGGCCTTTTTTCGCGCCTTTTGAGGTGCGCTCGTCTCCACCCTTCGAGGCACGCGCCTTGCCCTCAATTTGCAACTGTTTACCTGGTGCGTAAGAGAGCCATTTTGTCTACTTATCTCTATTTTGTCAATTTAATCTACCACGTATATTAAGCCAAATCTGTTGTCTAAGTCGCCCGCCGGAACGTTGTGTCGACTTACGTGAAAAACCCGTCGTGGTTGCTGGAAAAGGGCAGTTTCGCTCTGATTGGTTGTTCGCATTTGCAGCGCCACCTTTGCCGGTCCACGCGCATCCGCTGCCCTATGATGCCACACTCCGAACTGGACGACGCCACCGACGCGCGCTCCCGTCCCGTGATCCCCAGCCGCAAAGAGCTAGCATCCACATCTTGTTTTCACACAACCGCAGCGCAGCAGCTCGCGTTATTGCATTGCATTGCGGTGGTGCCATTGCCTCCGAGCCATATTTAAGGTAAATTCGTCCTAAATGTCCCAAAGTTGACGAGTGGCACAAAATGGTTGGCAATCTCTGTAGTTGACACTAACCACTGAATATGATATTATTAAAAAATTAGATATCACATTAAAAAAAACACACACATAGCAATGGACTTTGATGAAGACATGTCGGGACTGCAAATTGAGGACCTGGGCGAGTATTTCTTGCAGACGGACATCAACGACAATTGGAAGGGCTTCTCGCTAGGCTACACAGAAGAAGATCAACAACATCAACAACACCACCAACAACAGCAGCATCTCAAGCAACCAGCAGGAGCTCATGTCTCTCAAAGTGCTGCTGCTACCAGCAGTGCAATGCACTTGACGTCCCCGCCACTTTCCAGTATTTCAGAGATGCTCAAACATGGCAACGGACTAGGAGTGGGGCTGGGCTTCGGTTCGCCCTGAACTTTGCCTCGCTCTTGCAGAGCACTGGGATGACCCCGGGGCCAAGCCTGATCCAGGGATGATGAACCGAGCCTCGAGGGACGCCATGGAACTTGCGAGCTTCAGTCTAGACCAGCACAAGAAACCTGCTGCATTGACGATGTCTGCTGGAGTGACGGCTAAAACCGCGCCTCAGCTTGGAGGGAGTATTAGACCTGCAGTACCCAAAGCACCGAGTGCTCAGTGTCAGAATATTATGAGCAGTGACGAAGATGGAGAAACCACTTTCAGCAGCGCCGTCAACTTTAAACGGTATGTGATGTTTTTACTCAGTGATATGAAAGCTCTATGGCTGAGTATGTTGCATACGTTTTCTTACTGGCTGCCAGTGAATTTGACTTCCTGGCTGTGTCGTGCGATGCTAGTGGCTGTTCAACCATCGGTGTACCGAGTATTGCCGGATCCACCCCTACTGCACAAGAAGATGACCGAGGTTTCAGAAAGAAATCACGCGAGAAAATGCGTCGTCAAGAAGTGAACGTCAAGGTATGTTGAGCAGCTATTGTCATGCTTTGAAGTATCATGACTAAGATATGGTTTTCCTTGCTGAATCTACAGTTTGAAGAGCTTGTAGAGTTACTAGGGTTATCCAGTCGTGTACGGAAGAGCGCCATTTTACAGGAGGCAGTTTCGGCGATCAAGGGCTTAAAGCGGGAGCGTGATGAGATGCGACGAGATCGTGATCGCCTGCAGCAAGAAGTAAGCAAGTTGGCTACATGCCTGCAGTACACACACCTTGGGTCAGTGGCTGCCGCCAATGCCGCCGCAATGTCACAGCAGCCAAACCAGCATATGAACCCGTCCGGCCACCACCTTAACCCGCAGCAACAGCAGCAACAACAGCACCATCATGATCGGCAAGCAGCACCTGCAGGTGGAATGCAGGCAGTACACACCCACCCGCTTAACGTCCCGTGTAATCCGGTAGGTGACGAGTGGCAAGCTTTTCGTTGAAGCCTCTGCATTGTGCCAAATCTTGAGTTCTCACGCGGTTTTGTGTTTGCTCGTGTGATTTCCCTGGTGTCTTGTTGTACTTATCCTTGTAGGGTACCAACTGCTTCCCAGTTAGTTCCGCTTTCTCGAATATCTCGTCTCAGTTGGGATCACGTTCAGCGCACTCGTCATCGTCGTCAGCGAGCCCCGGGCAAATTAATATCGCTCCGAAGGCTCTGAAGCCTGCACCTTCCACTTCATCGTTCACCCCCATAGCTCCAGACACCGAGATGCAGTAAGTAGAAGTCCTATGTCTCACATGAGTGAGGAAGTGCAATGTGCCTGCGTGTTATTTGGCAGACAAGAAAACGAAGCAATAATAAAACCACTGAAGAAGATACGCATGGCATGCCTGTGACGACCATACGGTATCTACAGAGTTTACTCAAGGTGTACCATGAAAAACAATGACGAATTGGTAGGTTCTGTACATTGTTTGCTACCATGCTCATTTGGCAAATTTCTTGCCGGGGTTTAAATTACCTGTCGAATGACGCAAATCCTCTGTAAGCCGTGCTGTCCGATGGTCGTTTGTGATTAATGCCGTTGAACTTGCTCGTTGCCGCAGTCTGAGCCCCTTAGTTGGTGATGGTTGCTGCAGTGTGAAGTTCTTTTGGCAGGATCCCAGTACATTTTCGCGTTATAATCCAGCTGAGTTGCCGCATATGCAAGTCGCGTATGCGGCGTTCATCCAGTCTCGCTGACATTACCGGCGCGCATCTTCGACGAGCTGTATGCATTTGCGTTAGCGCTTGCTTATCAACTCTGGAGGTAAATGAGGATGGCATTTGGTTCAGCAACGGTGACAGAGATAGGGTGCTGCGTACTGGTAGCTGGAGTGTGAGTCGCTGAGCGTAGTCATCTTCGAGGGTGTCCCAGTCACGGACAACAAAGTTTTTCACGACGGTCGAGAGCATTTTGGGAGGTGTTGCCACTTCACACAAGTACGTATCAATCATAATATCCGGCTTTGGGGGACAAAGAACCTTAAAGATACCCGCTGGATTGGTTTCATCTTCGCTCACAAGTAACTTGGCGGGGTCGAGGTGAGGCAAAACGGCTTTGAAGCCCGAGGGGGCACGTGAGGTGTCATTACTCGAGAGTGTGTTCAGGTCTTCAAGTTCCTGCTGCTTTTGCCGTTGGCACTGCTGTTGATGAGTGAGACCAAGCTCCAAAGCTTCATTTTCCAGCTTGAGCCGGTTTTTCTTGAGACTGGCTTCACGTTCGTTGAGTGCACGTCGTGCCACCTCGATGCGTTCCTCACGGTGAGCACGTTCAATTGCGCAGATAGTATGGACTTGCTGCACTACACTTGTGGCAGAATTTGCAAGAAAGGCTTTCCCATCTGCGCGTTTGAAAGCATACACCTCGATATCTGCTGAAGCTCCCACTGCCGTGTATGTGGCCCGAGCGGGGAGTTTTCGTCTTCTAGCAGAGCTTCCAGGGCAACAATTTCGCCGGCATGAAAAGTGTGCAATTCGATCGTAAGTTGTGCCCCGCGTCGCAACTTCTTCAAGACAGCAGCACTCTGCGTTTCTGAAAGTTCGTCGTCAGCGTTCGATTTGAGCTGTAGTTGAGTTGAGACAGCCACAGACCCACTGAGGATAAAATAGCAATGCGAGAGCGGTGAGACTCCATGCGAGAACAGTACGCCCCCGAAATTGATCCGTCGAAACTCCAACACTTCAGCCACCTCCACCACACGAGCTCTAGGCAAGTCCCGGAAGAGAAACAAGCGATGCGCGAAATTTACGCATTGTGCCTGCGTGAAAGAGTGCTGGTGGAACTTCTTCAGTGTGCGTGTATATACTCCGCGCGATAACTCACCAAGTTCACAAGCACTCCCCATACCGGTTTGTGTAATGGCTCCGAAGGCAATCGCCGTAGCCGTACGCACAGCAGCGTTCGTGAACAGAGCTGTTTCTCCGAAGCTTTCGCCAGCACGATACGTGAACAAGCGTGGACCCATCAGGTTCAAGTCAGGCTTGTCATGAGTAGCGACGCCACTACGATTTTTGATGGCAGTATCTTCTCGCTCGCTTTGCTTGCGCTTGTTCTTGTCAGGTTGCTGGGAGCGTTTCAGAGCACCATAAATGCCGACGCTGCCCTCTAGGAGAACGTAGAAGATGTCACCCTTATCACCTTGATAGAAAATCGCCTCACCGTCCTGGTATTGCCTGAAGCGCAAGTAGCGTAGTGCCTCGCGAACGGTATTATCATCCACTCCTCGGAACGTCTTGGCTTGGGTGTGTCGAGCCCAAACAAGCAGCAGGTCCGACTCTGCGCAGGAGAAATTGGCCCTCATCTGGTTATCATCATTATCGTCGGACTGTGAGCCTTCGTTCAACATTCGACGTTTGGTTTCGGCTGCAAGCAGCAGTTGGCGAGCCTCCTCATGTACATCGACGCCTGCTGCAAGTAGTGTCTCTAAATCTATGCGATGCATCGTGCTCTCCTTCCATCGACGAAATCCGCGTGCCTCGTGTCGACGAATCCACAATCCTAACACCGCTTGGATGATCAAAGTATTCTTCTCATTTTGGGACAGGTTCTCGGGGTAATGCATCGAGGCGGTGACACCTTGTAACAAGTTATCAAGATGATCATCTCCAGCTACCACCACATTCTTCATCGTGAAAGCGGTGATAGACATGAGTCTCGAACTCCTCCGCCAGTTTCTTTTGCTATTTTCTTGGGCTTTTCTGGTGGATAATTGCAGGAGATGTTGCTCTCTGAGCTGACCACGATGTAGTAACGATATTCGAATCTGCGGCTGCAATGCCGTCGATGCAACGGTGGCATCAGCCACGGTTGTGTTCGAGGAAGTCATCGCTCCACTTGGTACCGACATGCTGATGCTTCGTTGACTAACTCGTCATGACGGTAAAATTAGCAGTTGGCAGCATTGACCGATGTAGTATTTGGTGGTGTTCACTGTATTGCTGTATTTTAGAGAAGCTGATAAAATGCTGCATGGCATGCACACCACACTAGCAGGCTAACTGTGTATAAGCAAGCAGCGTTCGCTCAGCTTGGCAAGCAGAACCTTGAAGGCAGTGCTGCTTATGTTTTGATCGGTCTCTCTGCTTACTGACGCGTGGCGTCGAAGGTTTCCTTGACCTTGTCCATGAAGTCCTCCGTGTACAGGTAGTGTTCCGGGGTGACGTTGGAGCCGTGGACGCAGATGGCCAGGTCCTTGGTCATGTGGCCGGCCTCAACCGTCTTGATCACGGCGTTCTCCAGGCCTAGCGAGAAGTCAATCAGCTCCTGGTTGCCGTCCAGGGAGCCACGGTGGGCAAGACCACGGGTCCAGGCGTAGATGGACGCGATGGGGTTGGTGCTGGTCTTCTTGCCCTGCTGGTACTGGCGCCAGTGGCGCGTGACCGTGCCGTGGGCAGCCTCAGCCTCCACGGTCTTTCCATCGGGTGCCACCAGCACGCTGGTCATCAGACCAAGCGAACCGTAGCCCTGGGCGACAATGTCCGACTGCACATCACCGTCGTAGTTCTTGCAAGCCCACACGAAGCCACCGTCGCTCTTGAGCGCCTGGGCGACCATGTCGTCAATGAGACGGTGCGTGTACGAGATGCCAGCGGCGTCGTACTTGGCCTTGAACTCAGCCTGGTACACCTCCTCGAAGATGTCCTTGAAGCGTCCATCGTATTTCTTGAGGATGGTGTTCTTAGTAGACAGGAACAGGTCCTGCTTCTTGCTCAAGGCGAAGGACAGACACGACTTGGCAAAGCCGTAGATGCTCTCGTCCGTGTTGTACATGGACAGACCCACACCGGGGCCCTTGAAGTCATACACCTCCATGGTGGTCTTCTCACTGCCGTCCGCGGGCGTGTACACCACCTCGAACTTGCCGGGCCGGGGGCAATGAAGTCCGTGCTCTTGTACTGGTCACCGAAGGCGTGACGGCCCACGACAATGGGCTTCTCCCAGCCAGGCACCAGACGAGGCACGTTGGAGATGACAATGGGCTCACGGAACACCGTACCATTGAGGATGTTACGGATCGTTCCGTTAGAGAGCGCCACATCTTCTTGAGCTTAAACTCCTCCACACGCTGCTCATCCGGAGTGATGGTCGCGCACTTAATACCGACGTTGTGTTCCTGAATGGCGTGTGCAGCGTCGATCGTCACCTGGTCGTTGGTGGCATCACGGTGGGGTAGTCCCAGGTCAAAGTACTCGATGTTCAGGTCGAGATACGGGTGGATGTACTTGTCCTTGATCTGCGACCAGATGACGCGGGTCATCTCATCACCATCGAGCTCCACGATGGGCTTCTGCACCTTGATCTTGGACTGGGTGGCGTACCCACGACGGGCCACGGAGCGGATGGTCTTAGAGAACATACTAGACAGAAGGACGTAGGAGACGGTGGAGCTTGGCTTCCGCTTCGGATTGAAGAATGAGCCCAAGCAAGCGGCAGCCGCACGTTAAAAGCTCAGGGAAACTCTCTTCGGCAACGACGTGGCTGCGAATGCTGAGGTTTGTATGCAAGACATCACCCTCATTTAACAACGACGTGGCTGTCTTCATCCAATCAGATCGTGAACGTCAGGTTTGACATCAGTATCGAACGTTGAAGTGGATGAAAATTGCGGCTCATATGACAAAATCGAAGCAGACAAATATTTAATTTAGCAGGTTATCATATATCATAATACAACCTAACCCTTTTTCTAACTTCAACTTGTAAAACTGAAGCAGGACCGCGCAAACGTGTGGCGGTGGTAGAACAGGGGCGCGACTACCAGTAGCAGCAGTAGCGGTGAGTCAATTGCTGCGGTGGAGGTGTCGGCATCCTGTTGGCACCAGACAAGCACAGTGAGGCAACGCCTTGGCACTCGGAGCTGTGGTCCAAGCGTGCAATAGCGGTAACAATGGATGAACTGCTCATTGTCAACGTAAGCAGTATATACTGGAATATTATGCAGTCATTTTTTCTCATCGTAATTTATCAAGGAGAGTAGGTTTAACGCTTTCACAGCAGCAGCTGTCGTTTCAACCGACGCAGCCTCTAGGTAGCCTTTGGACTTGAGGAGGTGTCATCTGTAGCTCAAGCGTCTGCACAACCTCTAGCTATTGGAACATCACGTCGAGGGTAGGGCTGCATTTGAAGTAACCACATCTACTTTTCCCCGATTAAGTACGGTAGAAAATTTCTCTACTCTCGCATTCCAGAATCTGCCTCCTCGAAGAAGGATGACAAAACTGTTCTGTGCGATCGTCGGTGTGGTTGGAAGCGCTTTCTCGATGCGACTGGATGAAAGCGACTCGGTTGACGACTTGAAGGACACGATCAAGGCGAAGAATCCAGCGACTGTCAAGTGCAACGCGCGAGAACTGTAGCTCTTCCTGGCAAAGAAGGACGGCACGTGGCTTACAAATACGGATGACGATGTCAAAACCCTGAAGAAGGGAGAAATTCCTGGTGGAATATACCAACTCATGGAAGAAGCAACGATACTGGACGAAACAGCGGGAGTTGGTGACTATTTTGAACCCGACATTCCAACGAGAAGAGTGATCCACGTGCTGGTGGTGGCTTCGACTGTTCAAGTTGAATTTCAAGGGGCAGCGCCAGGTGAAAAAGGCAGAGAACCGAAGCCATCGATCCTTTTAAGGTGAAAATTTGGTTGCAATTGCACAGCAATCCAGCGCTGCGAATGTGGGAATATTATTGAAAACTCCGGAGACAATTTTCGGTACAGCAACCTTCAATGGCTTGTACATCCGACAGGAGCATCGGGACCTCAGAAGATCATCATGTCACACTTGAAGTCAGATCCATTGGTTCGTCGAATTCTGGTGGTTGGCAGTCCTGTGATTGGGAAGTCAGTGTTTGGGGTGTTCCTGCTACTACAGTTCATGACGGAGAAAAAGGATATCGCCTACCGCCCGCTTGGTGATTCTCTCATCTATCCCACTTGGAACAGCACGATTGATTACGAGGTTTCGGATACGCCACGTGCTGAGAGAACCTACGATGGTTTATTTGATGGAAATGAAGCCGATGGAGAATTGAATTTTGACCGCTTCAATCATGCTTTTCTGTTTGCCAGTCCACACACTGTGAATTACAACGGTATTGTCAAAGAGGCCTGCTTCAAGGTGTATATGAATCCACGGACCAAAGATGAGTGCCAGAAGTTCGCCGACACAATTCAGTTGGAGGACCCAGATGAGTGTTTTCGGAGATTCAATCTCGTTGGAGGCAAACCAAGATTCGTGTTTTCATCACTTCAAACGTTTGATGAATTGGTATAACGTGTGAATCATGGTATTCCACACAATATCCCCAAGCTGAAGGACCAGGTACGGCTTTTTGAGCAGAAAATATTCGATAGCCGAATGAAGCACATTGTGTTCAACCTGTATCGCGATGAGAACGTGCCCAGTAGTTCTTATTTGGGGTATTCATCGTTGGAGCTCGTTATAAGATCCAATCAGCCGGTGGCATTCGCTTGTTGTTGCAGACTCCAGCGAAAAATTTGCAGTTGTGGCGAGGCAAAGAAAGCAAGAAATTTCTGCTGCAAGGTCTTGCCACCAGCACATTCAGTATGAAATCACTCGAAGAAAGGTCTGCCGGAACTGACTCGCACCACGGTCCAAATAACGCTAAATCCGCGATCATTTAATGTAGCAGGGCTACACAAGTATACATATGTATATGTATAGATATCCGGCAGGAATTGCGGATAGGCTGTATACATATGAAGCAGGCTGCCTGCGTGTGTAGACCACACACAGGATTACAATCATTTCGAGCCGCCACTGATTGGTTATTAGTGACAGGCGCTTAGGGCGTTACTATTGGTAGAAAGAGGTACCTTTCGACCAATAAGGCACATGCATATAGGTGCAACACGTGAGGGCCAACCATAGCCCTCACCATGCAATTAGATATTCTTTTAGCTAGGTCTGCTAAGAGGCCCGCCACGCGGCGGGCTGACATAAATACAGTTTTCAATTTTCTACCTAAATAGTGTTTTGCTTTGTATTAGAAATACACGTTGCCGTGTATTTCTATAGTAAATCTAAGTAAAGCCTTACGCTTCCTCATACACGCATACAGTGTATGCTAGAAACAGAGTGGTTGTCCACCCTGTTTCATTTAAGCGTCATCTGAAATCGAGAATAAATTGGCGCTGTATATCCCCTTTCGAAGACCTTTCCGGAAATTGATGGTGTGCTTGTTGTACCAAGCGATCGTCTTATTATTTACGCTCAGTCGACAGTGGCCATAGATTATCCCGCCCAATAACAGCCCTTGAAAAAGTCTGTCAGCATTTGACACAGCGCCAGGAGTTTCAGGGCTATAAGCATATTAGTAGTATAAACCGGAACAATACATAGGCCTTTTTACGACACCCAATCATCACCAAATCCCTTATTACACACATCATATCCTCTAAATTTTAACCAAAAAGCATCTCACCAGAATGTATCTCCTATGTCTGAGATACGAAAGAATTAATTTATTTCCAACATTTTTGGTCATCAAAATGTATATCGAATGTTTCATTGCAATGAAATTTTTGATGGAATTAAATACGATATTGAAGTGGAAGATAGTATATTGCAATAAATTAAATACTATGGTAGAATCTTTTTGTTCTCAAAGTGTTATAGAAATATTATAAAAATATTATATTTCAAATAGAATGAAGACTTAGGCAGTCGAAGGTAAGATTAACAGTATGTATATTTAACCCTTTCGTTGCCAATCTCATGTAAAACCCCGCAAATTGCGGGGTTTTATAAAAGTAGATAATATGCCAAGATCAAACCTTGGTAATAAATCAAATTCACACAAAAACATCGATTATTGTCCAATCAAAATCATTACGCAAAACAATGCAAAACCCGCAATTTGCGGTGTTTAACCATTTCGACTCATATAAGTAGCTCAGTACCCTGACAAAAATGATATTTCAATTTTCGGAAATGAGCATAAAACCCGCATTTTGCGGTGTTTTGTAACTAATATATAGAAATTTGTATGCATCAAAATAAACAAGAATTGTATGGGAAACAAAAGGGTTAATAGACGTTAGGGAAGAATGCATCCATGATCATTGCTCATGCGTCCATACTACAGTACGAAATGTTGGGTACACTTGAAAACACTAAGGAATTGGATGGGAGAGAGCATAATGGGGTTTCCACATACTTTCATGTGTAAGTTATTCATATTAGTGACATGTTGCAATCTCATATCGTTTCAATATTTCGAATATAAACAATCAGTAATTTACCGTAATTTTATCAAGATCGAAATATCCAAGTTATTGTCTATTCCACTTAATAAGACCCCTCGATCGCAATCCTTTTTTATGGAGTAAATTTCAGTTTTACAGATAAAAAGAACACAACGATTCATTGTATTAATGAACAAGCTTATCATTATCATTAACAAATTGAACGCTTTACTGCTTTAGATATTAAAAAGAAAACCAATCAAATAAATTACAAAGGTCTGAGTATCAAATTTCTTGTCGATTTCATACTCAGAGATATCTTTGCTAAAATTCTATTCATATTTGATGTAAAGTCCAACGCTAGTTGAGAAATCCTAATCCATCAGCTACATATAATGTCTTTGTAATCTTGAGAACTTGTAAAGATTGGAAATTATTGACTATATATTTCAGGTAATAAATATCATACTTGAAAAATAAATAATATCAACCATTTCACCCAATCATCCATTTATCCAGATTGGATCATTACCAAAAACCCAACTTGGATGAGGATATTGCATAGTTGCATCTGATTGGGTGAAATATAAACTGTGAGAAGTACATTGCAGTTGGAAAGAAGGAAAGATGTTGACGTGTTGGTTGGAGAGAAAGGAAGCGCGTTCGTCGTGGGTATCGATGCGAGCAAGTCGGTGGACCACTTGAAGAAAGCGATTAAGAAGGAGAAACCGAATAAGATCAAGTGCGATGCAGATGAACTGCAGCTGTTCCTCACCAAGAAAGACGGTGCATGGCTCGAGTCGGCTACAGGTGATGTGAAGAAGCTGAAAAGGGTGAAAAGACTGTTGTTATCGAAGCGCTAATGCATGAAGATAAAGAACTGCAGGGGAGGCTGGCCTTCAGAAAGTGTTGATGGGTATGCCACAGCCATCGGCTGATCAAATCCACGTGTTGGTGATGGTTCCATCAGGGGACAAGAAGCGGCGTTTGGAGTGGAGTCAATTGAGTGGGGATCGCACACTTATGACCCGGAGTCATCACACTTCTTGCTGGAGGAAAACGACATGAATGAGTCAGGACTTCCATCTGTCCGTCTCATGCTATACTGTAGACCCGCCTTCCACAACCAATTCCAGTTTTTGCAAGAAGAAGTATTGACAAATGGTTGTTTGGGCTGGATTCTTGGCTCGCCAGGAACAGGAAAGTCGACCACTGCCATGGCATTCGCATCGATTCTTGACAGAAATGAATGGATAGTGACGTGGATCCATGTTAACAAAAGCATGAAGTGGCGGTGTGCACCTTGCTGGAGATAAACAAAAGACTCGAATCATCGAAATTAATGAGGTGGATCAAGTGCTGCAGGTTGATACTGACAAGAAGCATCTAGTGCTAGTTGATGGCTGGACTGCAAACTCATTCAATGATCTGACAATCAAGTGTATAGAATGGTTCATAAAGAAAGACAATGTCACGCAGCGACGACTCGCGTTTGTTTGTTCTGTGGCTGCCCGTGGCAAGTTTCAAGAGGATACAGATTACTTGACTAATGCAAAGGAGTTCCATGTATGGTCATGGACTCTAGACGAGCACCTTAATGCGGTCAGAGATGACGAAGTTTTCGAGAGCGTATCAAAATATTTAGATGCCTCTCAAGTGTTGCCAAATGAAGATACATCTCGTGAAGCTATGATAGAGTCCAAGTATTACTACGCTGGTGGATCCTGTCGTTATATGTTTTGCTTCAATACTGCAGCTGTAGAGGCAAAACTGAACATAGCTATAGATTCGTTGAACGATGTTGCGATTGTTGGAACAAGTGGTTCGCGTTCATCCACGAGTGTCAACTGTTTGCATGCGATGTTTTCAGCGACCTGGTGGGAAGGATGTTGTGTCACCCTTGATCAGCCAGTTCGCTGCTACAACAATCGCCATCAGATGCGGTCCGGAAGCTATCAAGAAGTTCATGTCGATGCATCGTGACAGTTCAAATCCAGCACTGAATGGATGGATGATGGAGGTGGTGTTCTTCTCAAGTCTTAAAAATGGTGGTCTCAGCATTGTGGATAAAGCAGGAAATATCTGTGAATCATGGGATCAATCGATTATTGTGGTTACAGATGGAGTACCTTCGCTTCCTTCTACTCGGGCTGTGTGGATCAAGCCAGAGAATTGGCGGCAAGGTGGATACGACGTTATCATGGTGTGTAAATCTACTCAACATGTGCGCTTGGTGCAAGTAACTAGTGCCGACAAGCATGCTTTTCGTATCGAGTACTTCCATGAATGGTTGACAATGTTTTCAGAGTCGCCTGAACATTTCGAGGTGAAGATAACGGAGATAATTTTTGTTGTCGAGCAAGATAAGTTGAAGAAGTTCAAGATCACACCAATGACTGGGGAGGGACTCTAGTGCCGTTTGGTTGGCCGAAAGGTGAGGAGATCGACCAAATTCAAGTCGTCGGCATTCGAGGATTGTATAATCTCTCATAGTAGCTTCTGCTCATTGATCTAGTTGAATACTCTAGATTTGAGTTGGACTGAAGCATATGGTTAGTATCATGAGTGAGCATGCATTATATTTATTCAATTATATTCTTTTCGTCAAGAATACTGTTTGCCTTTATCAACTGCTCTCCACTGGTCTACTATAAATTCAATCTCCTTGTGCTCATAAATTGAAGTGGTTGAAATAACACAATCGTTTGTAATACCATGGAGAATGAGATGTCGACTGTGATATGCATTTCGTAAAAATATTGTTGCCATTGAAACCAAGCCATTGACAACAAAGTGCCGTACATACAACTGGTTACTGCCATATTTGAACAATGCAACATTGTTCAAATGTGGAGTCAACACCAGCAACGCAACAAACAAGAACAAGATGGAGAAAACTAGTATAAAGTTGAGAATTGCACCATATTACACAAACCAAACATTAGCATCAGAAAATATATTCACGGATCATAGTATAAACACATAGAATGCGATCATCGTCTGTGTGTCATTCAGCATCATTAATACTATATATGAGGTGTCACCAAGTATCCAGGTGAAAACACCATCATAAGTGGGTGTAAGTAAGCATAATGTGCACGAGTCCAGTGGTAGATTTGCTGTCACAGAGAAACAATTGGAGCACCTCTACAATCAGATTCGTTTGTACAAACACTTGTGTTATACAATGGGTAAAACCTTGTCTGCCATTGATATGAACAGCAGTCAAAAGACATTAAACCAGTACTCACTACGTCACAGTCCATGGCTGAGGTGAGAAATCGTCATCCACGATGGAATCGTGCAGCCAAGAACTTGATATATCTCGGTCCAGAGTGTTTTGATGGGGATTTGATTGATCTGGATACGAAAATCACCACTGCTTTAATTTTTTTAATATGAGTAGTTCTGGCCTAGAGTTGAATGACTTGGCTCTACGTTTGTGTTATTTGCACACATTGTAACAGTTTCTCGTCTTCAATCTAGAGGAAATGAAAAGCAGTACAACTCCTTTAACTGACCATGAAAACCACGTTGGTGAAGTTACGCTGTGTCTTATTACAATAACGTTTACGAAATCATGTCAGTAAAGCGTACAACAGTTGATTGGCAGTGATTAGTGAGCCAGTGGTGATTGATCATAAATCTTTTGTCGTCGTCGTCCGTTGTCGCGTATGGAACTGCAAAACGATGGGAAAGAAACGCGTAAAATCCATTGCAGTGGGTATCTAAAATATTTATCCACATTATTAATACTATCAAAGCTGATAGATGAGCGTGATAAATATTCACATTTTTATTTTTTAGAGAAATGATATACAGACACCCTCCCACAATAGAAGACTATATGAAATGATTGAATTGATAAAATGAATTGAGTGCAGTTGATGTGGTAAATGGACTTGAAATATAATCCATCATAGGATGCCTCTACAATCTCCACCATAAGGGTACTACCCTAACATAGAAATAGGGGAGGAAGTAGTTAAAAGTTTAGCAATAAAGGAAGGATATGCAGTAAATCGATTGCGTTCGAAGAAAGATAAGAGTGGTGAACTAAGAAAAGAGTGGTTGGTTTGCACACATGGTCGGAAATACCAATGCAATAGATCTTATCTACAATCGGATCAAAGACAGCGGACTACAAGCACAAAGTGTATGGAATGCCCTTGGTGTGTGATTTTAAAGCGAACTGAAGATAGATGGTACCTCTCTGTGTTGATTGGGAGCACAATCATGCAGCTAGTTCCACACCAAGTGCTTATGCATCTTCAAGGTGAATATCATCTGATGAAAGGGCAATTGTACGTGATTTGACAAGAGTAGGAGCAGCTCCACGTACGATTCTTGCTGCTCTGAACTATCGATATGGAGAGGATCGATTTTTGAGAAGGGGTGTGTACAATGAGCATATACGAGCTAAGACTGAAACATTGCGAGGCAGAACTCCCATAGTGGCATTGCTTGATGATTTGAGAGACAATAATATCACGCACGCTGTTAATATTGATTGTGAAAGTCATGTAACGCGTCTATTTTTTCGTTTCCTTCGAGTATTGAACTTACCAAGGAGAACTACAGAGTGATTATAATGGATGCAACATATAAAACTAATCGATTTAAGATGCCATTGCTTCATGTTGTGGGTGTTTCTGCTACCAATATGACATTTTCAATCGCATTTTGCTTTATGAAAAGAGAAGAAGATTACTCTTTGGCGACGAAACAGCTAAAAAATATTTGATACTGAATGTTTTCCAAATGTTATTATCACAGATCGTGAATTAGCACTGATGGTATCGTTGAGAGCGAATTTTCCAGACTGTAGAAACCTTTATGTAGGTGGCATATTGAGAAGAACATCATTGCGAACGTGAAAAAGAATTTTTCAGAGTGCAAAATTTTCAGATCTTCTTAAACGACGGAGTGAATACATCAATGCACATACTATAGATGATTGCGATCGTATTTGGTCTGAGATAGTACAAAATTTTGAAGGTATAGGTAATACGATCAGGTATCTCCAGACAACTTGGCTGGTACACAAGGATAAGTTTGTTGCTTATATGGGCAGTATATGTCATCTCGGAAACCAAGTTATATCGCGAGTTGAAGGATCGCATTATTTGATTAAAAAATGGATTTGTGTTTCAACTGGAGACTTAGGAGATGTAATCGACAGAATTTTATGTGTACTCGATCAACAATACCAAGAGATCAATGCTCGTATTGCTTACGAACGAACTAATACTCTTCTTAAATGCCGTGGAGAATTCTGGATACCAATAAATTTGAAGATATCACATCACGCAATAAAAATGGTATTTGAAGAGTTTAATGAAGCATGATCCTCATTATATAAATCTATGAGACTAGGACCTTGTTCCGGTGTATTTAGATCATCTCTTGGTTTACCATGCAAACACCGTATACGTGAACTGCTCGAACAAGGAACAAATCTGAGCATAGAAGAGTTTCATCCGCATTGGTTACTTGAAAAATATTGCACGTGTTCAATCAGAATTATCAGACGATGTACAACATCAAGTAGCCAATCTGCAAGAACTGTATTCTCGATTACAACCGCGTCGGAAATATCGTCTATCACTATCCTTACAGTCAATCATTGATTCAGCTGAAACGACAATTCTCAATCCTGAGGTTACAAGAACTCGGACGCCCTACTTCCCAAAGTATCCATACCAATACCAGTACTAGACGACTACCTTCAGCATTTGAAATAGTAGAGAATCAAGAAAATGCACCCGAACGGAGAAGATGCAGCATGTGCTCTAATACGGGCCATAATAGACGCACTTGTACATTACTAGCTCCTCAAGATCCACATATACAGAGATAATTATTCGCTTCATGGTATATTCATATAGTCTTCTATTGTGGGGGTGTCAATGTAACAATTTGGTGGTGTCTGTCTATCAGTACCCTTATTTTTATCGTCCATGAATGTTTTATTTGTTTTTATCCAATGATCAATTGATATTTGCGCCTACCAGTTGGCTTTGTAGCGCATGTCGGGAGTGCCATCGCTCTTCGTCGGGCCGGAAGAAGAAGAGGACAAGGAGTAGCTACTGCTGCTACTGTAGCTCGGTGTATAGGATGATGTTGGTCTGCTGCTGGTTGTATAAGATGGTGTTTTGTTCGCACTATAGCGCATGTCGGGTGTGCCATCCGACTTGAGTGGACCAGACGACGTCGAACTGTAACCGGTTGGTGCTGCGGTTGGTGCTTTGGTTGGCTCTTTGGTTGGTGTTTTGTTCGCACTATAGCGCATGTCTGGTGTCCTGTCTTTCTTCAATCTTCCTTGTACTGGAGCTGGTGGTGGAGCGATCTCTGCTTTGTTCTCCTTATAGCGCATGTCTGGTGTCCCATCTCTCTTGAGATGTTGCTCATTTCCATTCACATTTGTCACACTCACTCTAAGTGTTTTGGCATCATGTCGTGTATCCCAGATTACATGACCATCTGTAGTCTTGAAGACTTTGAATTTGGCACGCACAGCATCATAGATAGCTGCACCATTTTCCATTTTCATGAAATACTTTTGACTACGGCCACTTTGAAAATTCGCGACAATCATGAGCATCCGATCAACTTCCTTCTTTGTCAAATAGTCTGTTTCACCGGATAGCACCCGTTGATCCACTTCTTCATGGAACGTATTGGACTTGTACTTCGCCATTCGGACATTCCCATAATGATTGACTAGTCCTTCTACTTCTTTTGGACCAACGCAACTCTGGCGCGACATCCAAGTTCATTTTCACCAGCACATTGATACCGATGTAATGACAAGCTCTCATGTCCGTGGGATCTCGGCCTCGTAGCGAGTACGTATGACGCACTTTGCCCTGTACCGAACGACTGACCTCTTTGGATGTAATGGGAATGTTTTTCAGTTTCTCTGCATTGGCAAGGGAAAGAGAATATCTCTCTGGGTTGGCTCTGTGCTGCTCCAGAAGCTTGGCCACCAGGGCGATCTCAAAGCACTCAGGGGCGGTGAGGGGCTTAGTGACATCGGAAAATCCATAGTCCATCTCCTCTGTGTGGAAAATTGCTTCTAGTTCACCAGGCAGACCATCTACGTTACACTTGGAGCCGTTCATGAGGTAGCTAAACTTGACTGCCTCCTCTGTGTGAAGATTCTTCATCACATTCCGAAGTGTGTCAAATTTGTTTAGGTCTTGAAGACGGAGTTCTTGTGCTTGCTTGAGCACTGACCCAAAAAGGTCCTGACCGATAAATTTGTTTGGGTCTTGAAGACGGAGTTCTTGTGCTTGCTTGAGCACTGACCCAAAAGATCCCGACCGATCTCATTTGTTACACTCGAAGCGTGATGCACTTTTCCTTCCACATTTGGCTCCATACTTGATACTGTTGGTTTTGGTTGTTCTGGTGCGACGCTCAAGGGAAATTGAGATCTGAGCATGTAGAATCGTGGAAAGGAAGGAATTCATACCCTAAGAATAATCACCACTTGGACTCTGTTGCGCACCACGGGGTAAGATTTCCTTCCACGTGGACTCTACCACATCCACGGGGTAAGAATTGAGGCCTGAGGGTGTGATTGAGTCCAGTGGTTATAATTCTTACCCAAGGGGCAGACTCAACTCAGACTCAAATAAACCTGTCAAACCCTAATACCCCTTCTAAATAGATTTTACAAACTCAGCGGAAATAGCTCACACATCCTTGCTTGAGCACTACCCTAAACATCAAACCTCTGAACATTAATATAATCAAAATGAAAGGCCACCTTTAGACCTCACTATATCGTTAAACCCTCTAGTGTGGTCAAATGGAATGGAGCTCCTTTGTCCGTGGGTTTGTTTCAAGGGTTGTGGATAGGTATAGTCTGATTGGTTAAAATTAAAAAAGCCATAGAGTTGATCGTTAGAACAGTGATACCTCTATAACTGAAATCTCTATGATAGAGGGATAGTATAGTGAGCCCTATATAAGTAGATATCAGACTATAGAGGGTTAGTATAGTATTCTGAAATAGAATACAATAGAGTCAGAATTAATTTATTTAAATTTTAGTAGGATATATACCATATACAGTGCCCGACAATAGTATGTGAACACACACATTTTTTAACCTAACACAGCCAATAATTGTGCTATTTGACTCTAAAATAGATCAAATTATGGACAATCACAAGAGGCGTCGAATGGCACCCTTTTTGTTGTTTGAATAACAGTCGTTTTAAAACTACATACAAATATAATTTTTCAGGGTGTGATAAAACATGTGAACAAAATTGAAAAAGAGCGGGAACATTAGTATTAAATCGTTGTCAACGTTTTTCGCGCTCTCTGAATACGTTTTTTATGTGCTCCCACACTTTGTTATCACACACACATTTTTTAGCTCCACAGCATGGCAGGTGGTCGAGAATTGTCCGATGAGGAGCGCACCAGCATTTTGACACTCAAAATGCTGGAATGATCATCAGAAGTATCGCAGCAGCCGTGAATCGGTCTGTGGGTGTTGTTCAAAAGGTGGTAAGCAATCAAGGAAAGTTTGAGAAGAAAAATGATCGGGAAGACCAAAAGATTGACGAACGTGACGCCCGGCATGTGGTGCGCGCTGTTGCGACTGGAAAAATGAGTGCACGGAAGGTGCGTGACACGTTACAAATGGACTGCAGCATTCGGACGGTACAACGCACACTCAGTGATCGTCGCTGGTTGAAGTATAAGAAGCGTCCGGCCGCCCCAGCATTGACGAAGCGACACAAGAGTCTTCGACTGGATTGGGCAGACGCTGCAGCCACCTTTTCGGATGAGAATTGGGCCAATGTGATCTTCTCAGATGAGAAGAAGTGGAATATGGATGAACCGGACGGTTTGCGTTACCAGTGGGTTGATACACGAGCAAATATGGAGGTGAACATGAGGCGTCATTCTGGGGAGGGTCAGTCATGGTTTGGGGAGCGTTTTCGGCGGATAGGACAAGCGATTTGAAGTTTCTAACCGGTCGGCAAGACTCGGTGGCATACATGGGTACCCTTCAATCCCATTTGCTTCCTTTCATTCGAGGTGAAAATCAAAATTTTCAACAGGATAATTCCCCGTCACAATGCACTTGTGACTAAATCATGGCTTTCACGCGAAAATATACGCGTGATGAAGTGGTCACCATTCTCACCGGACCTCAACCCTATCGGAAATGTGTGGGGTATGCTTTCCCAGCAAGTTTATGCCGGTGGGAGACAGTATCACCGGATTGAAGACCTCAGAAATGCAGTCCAGAAAGCGTGGCTCGACCTATCTCCAGAATATCTTCAGAATTTGGTAAAATCAATGCGCCGCAGGTTTATTGCAGTGATTAAAGCACGGGGAGGATATATTTCCTACTAGAAATGCAATTTGTTGCTGTTGAA
Source organism: Phytophthora kernoviae (assembly GCA_008080845.1). Taxonomy (NCBI): domain Eukaryota; phylum Oomycota; class Peronosporomycetes; order Peronosporales; family Peronosporaceae; genus Phytophthora; species Phytophthora kernoviae. The sequence continues at coordinate 6,645 of VKKV01000046.1, read as the reverse complement.
TGCATTTAATACCAATGTTCCCGCTCTTTTTCAATTTTGTTCACATGTTTTATCACACCCTGAAAAATTATATTTGTATGTAGTTTTAAAACGACTGTTATTCAAACAACAAAAAGGGTGCCATTCGATGCCTCTTGTGATTGTCCATAATTTGATCTATTTTAGAGTCAAATAGCACAATTATTGGCTGTGTTAGGTTAAAAAATGTGTGTGTTCACATACTATTATCGGGCACTGTACATCATGTCTGCTATTTTAGAATTTGGAAAGGGAGAATAAAAAGAATATACCAAATATACAGAAAAATAAAAATTATATACCAGATAATTGGAAAATAAAAAATATACCAAGCGTATACTACTTTGACTATATACATGTACATCTTACAGTTAACTGAACCATTCTCTCTTCATATTTCCTTTCGACGAAATTTCTGAAGGGGTCATGGAGTTATCACTCGAATGGTGGGTTGGAACCTTGTAACTCCGAAAATACAAAGTGCAGATGTAGTCTTGATTTACCAGCCAACTCCGTTGATTCAAACGGTTGGGTGAGCAAGTCTTTATCAATGCTGTGCGGAGCTTCACACCGACTTGCTCACGGACGAACGATTCGACTTCCTTGATATCGTCACCAATTTGTCCTTCGACCTCATCTGCCTCTTCTTCATCTTCTTTGCCTTCCTGCTCAATATCCTTTTCTATTCTTGTTGGTCGAACGACAACTCCAATGATCCTAGGGAACTGGTCAATCTTTGCGATCTTATAGTCGCTCGGGCTGATCCGGGGCTTGTTAAAGGTGTCTTTAACGCCAGTAGCATAATGCCATGCCTTACGGTGAGGTACCATGCAATTCTTCATACCAATGCGACCGGAAGAACCTTTGCCAACCTGTACAATGCTGAACTCGTTTTTCAGCGTTCTTCCCACCACTTCGACTTCGACTTCGACTGGGATTTCAATTATGTAGACAAACTCGTCAACATCGTTAGAATTCATTCAGAACTTCATTTATCACTTGAATGGCGCGAAGCTTCTTGAAAAATGAGAACAGAAAGCATTATGCGACTCACGATCTCTTCACCAGAACTTTCGAGCGGATACCACTGGCGGTGAATATGTAAGGAATCACTGGAAAATAGAAGCAAGCACTGAAAGTCCTCGATAAGTCCAGTGCGTCACCATACAGCCGACAGAGGTATTCCTCAGCATATACAACAACACGAAGTGTGCAGTATCAAGCTTGTATATGTCCGCAAGCTACCATTTCGGTGATATTACATGCCTTCCGACTAGAAACTCACTCCAGTGGGAACGTGGAGTTACTGATGAAGCACCTCACTCCAGGTCGTTGGTATGGCGCTTTGTCGCTGTATGGTCGTTTATGTTGTCATTTCGGTGGCAATATGTGGTGTCTTGTTAGATGGCAAGATATTTCCTTCTGTGGTACGATTGCATATTCTCTTCCTCTAGTTTATGCGTATGGAATTAGTTGATCAGTTATAATACTGTAAGCAAACCCTGACTTTCAAAACAAAACCATGAAATAGCATGTATTGATTCTGTAACGGGGTTACATTGCACTATCTTAACAAACAACATTATGTTATAATGTTGCTTGGTGTGCACACACTCGAACTAAATACGAGTTGTACACTGGTCTAACATTGGTTAATATTAACAATATTAATACATAGTTTTATCCAATCATTTGGATAAAACTTAGAGTAGTGGTCACCACGACACGTGGATGCATGCCATACAATTTTAGGTTTAGTAGTTAACATTTAATACAGTCTACAATTTACCTAGTTCTTTGTAGTTACCTTTCCTTATTAAGGTAGCGTTTCCTCACACTGCATATAGTGTAAGTTGGTAACGGTCGAGTCTATTCCCGTTACAGATTCATTTATTATTCGAACACATCATGTGGGTGTATAAGTAGTAATAGTTGATTCGATAATCCCTCAGCCATCAATGTCAAGTTCGCTTGGTTCAAATGGAGGAGGATGTACAATATCATGCTTCATTCTGATAGGAATAGATCTTTCAAGTAGGCATGTTGTCAATTTACCGATGTCTCGCAGTGACCTTTCAGATCATTAACGTTAGTGAAAATTCCAAAAGGTGATACAAATCGAATATTTGCTCAGAAGGTGATACAAATTGTTTAAAACACAATGATTCGTATTCTCGTGTAACCTCAGGTTACGCTTGATAATAATGGCAAAACACCTCTTGGGTTGAAGGTAATTTTAGATACACATCAAATGGGTTCATGTCTTCTATTGTAGCAGGGCTACACAAGTATACATATGTATATGTATATCTATCCGGCAGGAATTGCGGATAGGCTGTATACATATGAAGCAGGCTGCCTGCGTGTGTAGACCACACACAGGATTACAATCATTTCGAGCCGCCACTGATTGGTTATTAGTGGCAGGCGCTTAGGGTTTACTATTGGTAGAAAGAGGTACCTTTCGACCAATAAGGCGCATGCATATAGGTGCAACACGTGAGGGCCAACCATAGCCCTCACCATGCAATTAGATATTCTTTTAGCTAGGTCTGCTAAGAGGCCCGCCACGCGGCGGGCCGACATAAATACAGTTTTCAATTTTCTACCTAAATAGTGTTTTGCTTTGTATTAGAAATACACGTTGTCGTGTATTTCTATAGTAAATCTAAGTAAAGCCTTACGCTTCCTCATACACGCATACAGTGTATGCAAGAAACAGAGTGGCTGTCCACCCTGTTTCACCTGGTAGCACTTTGTAGTCCGTTCAATGCCTACAGAGTTTAGCCAAATGATACATTTGGCTATGGAGACGAAAACCCTCCGTCGAGTGGTACCTCACTTGACGGAGCTCCAAACTCAGTTCCCCTCGTATTACGAGGGAGGACTCCCCCACCTGAGTGATCAGCAGTGGGAGGCGCTGCTACGACTCTCGCGAGTCCACTGTTGCGGCAATGCTGAGGTCACTGCCGCCCAGTGAGCAACATGCAGTCGTGGTCGACTACATGACAAGCGAACAACAGCAGAAGTCTGCTCCTGCTGTTTGTGCAGAGTCACTGAAGGTTTCAGTGATTCAGTTCTCAGGAAGCCCCAACGAGCCGCTTTTGCGCTGGCTCGTTGAGCTTGAATAGCGATTGCTGCCCGACGGATCAGGGATCCGTCGTTGCAGATCGCTTTTGCGATGTCGTGTCTAGCAGGACGTGCTAGACACTGGGCGTACGGTCGACGCCTGACCGACAGTACGTGTTGGAACACGTACGACGAGTTCAAACGAGCTCAAACTCGCGTTTGAGCCTCCTGAATCCGGAGTTCAGATCGAGGGCGGAGTTCCTCGATCTGAAGCAAGGCAACCGTGATGTGTTGGCCTATGCACAACATGCACGATACTTGGTGTCAAGTATCGTGAACCACCATTGATGAGGCGACGCAAGTCGTCACCTTCATGAAGTTGAAAGATGGGCCCGTGAAGACCCATCTTTTCGAGAGTACCAGTACTCTCAAGCAAGCGATTAGGCTTGCTTCGCAGGAGGAGTTTAGCCTGCAACAGGCTAAGCTCCACACGGACGTGCCGAGGATGCCACGTCCTCGACCACGTACCATGGGCGGTCCAGAGCCCATGGACTTATCGAGTGCGTCTGCTGCCGGACGGCAGCAGGCGAGACCGCGTCAAGGGACGCAGCGGTGTTACCGGTGTGGTAACACCGGCCACTACACACGAGTGTGTAGCAGGTCCGGGATCTGCTAATCGCGGCGTATCGTACCGCGCCAGCGGTGACCGTTGGCGTGGGCAGCACGCCGGGAGCCAGTAGGGGCGGGGCGCCCCTACTGGTGTAGCCGCACATGTCGACGTCGGGCATGTGATGGCTACAGCCCCTGCGGCGAGACCCGCCGCAGTGAACAGCTGGATGATCCATTGATCATCCTGAAAGTTGCGGTGCATGGGCAGCAGCTCATGCACGCGTTGGTCGATTCAGGCGCATCGAACAACTTCGTTCGATGCAATAGCCTGAATGCGATGCGTTTCGAGGAGAAGACGACTCCTCGAAGCGAGTTGGTGGTGCGTCTGGCGACAGGCACCACCGTGAAGACACGAACTGTGTCAGTTCGCTTTGCGAGTGAAGGCCGGGCCTTCACTGAAGACTTTATCGTCCTGGACTTGGACGATAAGTTCGACATGATCTTGGGCATGCCGTGGCTTAAACGCCATGCCCCAGTGATGAGACTGGAAGGCCCAGTCTATCGTTTCTTTCGGCTCCGAGGACGTTGACGTCCTCGGGATAACAAACGCGACAGAGAGCGATGGCCCCTGTCAGCGTTGTGCGCACGCCTCGGTGTGTGCACTGTGAGCGAGGTCAGCCACATCGGCCGAAATAACGTGTCGACCACCAAGGTCGACACGAGAGCGTCGAAGACGGAAGACCTCCGGGGCTTCCTCGCCCGCACCGGGGTGCGGACGAAACGACAACTGATGGGTGCACTCCGGGCGCTTCACCCAGACCGGGTCTGGGTTAAACCCTTCGCAGGCCGGGTCTGCGAGGCGGGTATAAAGAAAGAACCCGCCTCGGTCGGGACCGAGACGGCAAGATACAAGACTCAACGACGGACCTGGTGGGGAGATTAACACAACGGGTCGAGAGGACTCCCGTTGTCAGTTCAAGTTCAGGCCGGGCCTGAACAAGTGGAGCCAGGCTCCGAGCACTCTGCGCCTTGTGGCGCAGATGTGGCGACACCGTCTATGACGATAGACGATGTCCACCACGAAGAGTGACTGCTATAACGCAGACACTCTCGGGTGTCAATGTCAGAATCTGACATTGGAGTTGACTACTTTGGGTGTGCAAAGCTGGAAGGGCTTTGCACGAGATCTGCGCCGGGCGCGTAGAACAAGTGTGCATCCTCACGGCCTGTGAGGATGTAGAGATCGTGACGGATCTCGAGGACCTGCCGCAGGTCCTCGTGAATGATCCTGAGGGTGACACCACCCTCAGTGCCAAATCGAAGAAAGATCGATTTGCGAAGCAGAGTTGGGACTCCCTCAAAGAGTCCCTACTACGACGTGCTTCGGGAATACGTGGACGTATTCCCAGATGAGGTTCCTGCGGAGCTTCCGCAGGACAAGGGCATTCAGCACGAGATTGATCTCGTGCCGGGCACCAAGTACTGTGTCATGCGACAGTGGCCACTGCCGCGTGAACAGGTGCAAGCCATCGACGAGTTCTTTGAAGCTCGTCGACGTGCGGTCAAGTGCGGGAATCAAGTCCCCGCACAGTGCCCCCGTTCTGTGTCAAGAAAGCACAGGGCGGGTGGCGCATTGTTCATGCGTTTAACAAGCTGAACGATGCGACGGTACCGGCGCAGACGCCGATACCGAAAGGACGTGATCATCGATTCGATGATCACGAGCACTATTTCAGTGCTTTGGATCTGAAGATGGTTTCTATCAGGTCCTGATGCGTGAGCATCCCGCTCACGGCAGTCAGCACCCCAAGCGGTATGCTTTGGGAGTGGCTTGTGATGCCGCAGGGGCTTAAGAATGCTCCTGCGACTTTCAATAGATGCGTGACGCATCTATTGCGGTCGGTGCGCGATTTCGCACCGACCTATTTCGACGACGTGTTCGTCCACAGCCGGGCTGTGGGCGAAAAGACCACAGTCGAGGTGCACAAAGAGCACCTGCGACGGCTGCTTGCGCTAATGTGCAAGCATAAGCTATATGCAAATCTAAAGAAATGCATATTTGGCGCATCCGAGATCCCAGTTCTCCGGATGCCTCGTCGGTAAGGACGGGGTCCGCCCTGATCCTGAAAAGATCAGGGTGATCAATGAATGGCCAGTGCCATTCAATGTCAAGGAACTGCGGCAGTTCCTTGGGCTTGCCACGTACTTGTGTAAGTACGTGCACGATTACGCCGGGCGTATTCGTCCTCTCGCGTCTCCATAAGAAGGGGACGGAGGTGGCAATGGTCTGCTGAGTGTCAGCAGGCCTTCCTTTCAGTCAAGCAGGGCTTGACTGAAGCGCCGGTCTTGGCCATCCCTGACCAAGACCGTGACTTCCCGTGGTGTGCGATGCATCCGATTTTGCAATCGGATGTGCGCTGATGCAGCGCGATCACGAGGGTCGTGATCGCGTGATCAATCGCGTCAGCTTAAGCAAGCTGAGCGATACCCAGTGCATGACAAGGAACTCCTTGCCATGAAGTATGCACTGGCAAAGTTTCGTGTCTATCTCCTGGGAGATAGACCGTTTGTGGTCTACACAGACCATGCGTCTTTACGGACGGCCGTAAAGTCGCCACACCCTCACAGAGAATGGCACGGTGGTTGTCATTCTTTGCTGGTACAACTTCCAGGTTTAGGTGAACCTGGAAGGTTGAATGTGGTGGCCGCGCTATCGCGTCGACCAGATTACAACTACAAGGTAGTTGACGCTAATGCCATAGGCATTGAGCGGAGCAGTGTTCTCACATCGTCGCTACTCGACGATGTGCGCAAAAACCACACTTGACTCAGATGTCAAGTGTCTCCTCATATGTGGGGAACCCTTCCGTGCCGCGCGTCGGAAGCTTCCCCATATCCGCTCACAAGTGCACCGCTACAGTGCACTTGAAGGATCTGCTATACAGTGCA
>VKKV01000469.1:0-97242 GCA_008080845.1 Phytophthora kernoviae | reverse complement strand
GAATAAAGTCGACAACTGCTCTGGCCAAGCAGACGTGGGCAACCACACGGGTGACCACGAGAGGCAATCTTGGGCACCTCGGCATACAAAGTGAAGACTTCCTCTGCATAAGTGCTACCAACTCCATTTTTCAGCTCACTAGTGAGTTGAAAGATTGTGACAAGCATCTTAGTCGTAATGGTCCCGAACTCGTCGTTGCAGATATTCCGCACATAGCCAACAACCATACTGCCCGTCAGTGGTGAACTCATTGCCACCCACGACGTACCCGCACCAAACCTGCACTTCCCGAGGCGAGTGCAGTCGACATCACGAGTCCTCCCATGGAGTGCGTCACGATAATTGTATCACCGATCGTGGTTGAGTCTTGGTCACTGGAGTCACTCATGGATAAAGCGTGGTCGCAGAACTTCTGTTGCAGGTAATCACTGTTCCAGCCGTAGTCCATGGTGTTGAGCCAAGCGTACTTGACCGTCGAGCAGCACGGAGCGTGGTCGTCGATAGAGCCCATCCGTGCACAGGGCTTATCCTGCAGCTCTGCCTTCTCCTTTTTGTTGCCAATCCCATGAAAGAAAATACACGGACGAGGTGTGGACTTGCACTCACACGTCGACGCTTCCATCGTCATGTGCTCCGCGATCTTCAGGTTCCTCGAAGTGCTGGCCGGGATAATACCACCAGTTAGAAGCGCCAGAGTTGTTGACGTCACCGAAGTGGCGGTCTCAACGGTAGAACAAGACACAGATTTGTCACTGAACTGCGGCTTCGATACGCTCACAGGTTTGTCCAGGTACTCAACATCGATGATCATATCACTGCTGAATGCTGTAAAGCCATCACCCCCGACGCACAGAGAGCGAAGCTTGCACCCCCAAATGATGCCTTAAATAGGTCCCCACTGGAGCATTCGATAGTCTCACCGCCTAGGGAAACACTTGGGATGCGGGTTGCTTCGTTGAGTGCAGGAAGAATGGAGTCGAATGGCATCGCCGCTGAGAGACACCGCACGGTTTGCTTGCTACTATCCTTCACTGGACTTTCAACCACGTAAAAGGCACCGTCGAGAAGAACGTACTTGAACTGGGTGTCCTCCTCAACGAAAGTCGCGTAGCCGTTGTAGAGCACGCTTTCCTTGTCTGTCGACACGACCGGATTGGCGAAGACATCGAACTCGGACTGGCCGTGAATTTTCATGGACTTGCGTTTGAGAGTGACATGGAGTTTCACTGGCGGTGCACTAGCCAGCAAGCTCTGTTGCTGGAGTTGGTTGGGCGACGATACATCTGGATATAAATGCTGGTCTATGGCAGCTACCATCACTGTAAAAAACACAGCGCGACTGTGAGAGTTACTGCCACTCGTAGGAAGGTTCCCATCTTGTGTCTAACAAGTAAGTTTGTTAATGAGGTATCATCGGTACTGTCAGCAATGGCCCGTCAGCTGGAAATCGTTCGCTTGTATACTGTATTGCGTGGCATGCTGTTACGCATAAATAGCACACTGCTTTCCAAAACATGTGGATTTGCATGATAAAATATTAGGTGGACACACAGATCAGATGGGCGATATCAACAGTCAGACAATCGTATTTCTGAACTTGTATAAAGCACCAACGGAGGTGAGCGGTTGCCGGCGCACGTAGCCATAGCAAACCCGCACGGTATTCGCGGAGGCGGGCCCAGCACCAAGCATTCCAGCGAGCCGAGCTTTGCAGTCGCCGGGACGTTCTATTTATTATGTTGAACGAAGTGGCGCCTAGCCAAGCTGGTTGTTTTTCACGCGGAGTGACAGAAAGATTTGTAGAGGTAACCCTCCCATGCAAAAACATTTAGTAAGCGATGGGCACTATATGCTTCCTGTGTGTGTTTTAATGGTTTCTCATTTTGGATGGGGCGCTGGATCTCTGAGGTGATGGGAACGATGGATTATCATAGAGCTTAGGGCCTTCGAGATGAATGTCTTCCTAGGTTTCCACTCTTCTCCTTCACTTATATTAACTGAGGTGCTCTCAAGTACCAGACGGTCGGATGTTGAGTTTCAGCACGACCTGTGGACGTTCCTACCAATAGTGGTCATGAACATTCGGATTTTTTGGCAAGTCACTGACAGATGCTCAGGATGCACTTCAAGGTTTGAAAGTGTGATATTTATGTTTGAGCATAACGCTTTGTCATAAAGGGCTGCTTTTTGACAGTGTCGACAATGCCAATGTCGCATTGTGTGCGCTACATTGGCGACCCACTTTGGGTCTACTACAACTGAGGGCGATGCTTCTTGCGAGTTGATGATGACTGTGGCGGTTCATGCACGCAAGTCTTCAGCATCAATGATCACAAACAAACTCGGCCCACCAACAGCGAACTGCATGCATGTACTGGGCACGGCTGTGCAGCATACTACTACACCGTGCACGGCAACAATCATCAACGAGTGCATAACAAACGTGAGATCTTCTTTGACAGCTATTCAAGAATAGCTTTCAGTTATCTACCTAAGTGCAGTCACCACTGTTGGTAGTGGTGGTTGATAAGCTACCTACACAGCGAGTTGCTGTCCAGCAGTGTTGGCTCCACGCAGTGTTAAAATTAACGTGACCTATCCACAAAAATCACGAAAGGGGCAAGGCCTCTGACAACCCCTCGCACGCTGCCGAGGTGGTGCGTTAAGCACTTTTCCAAATCATTGCGCTCACCACAAATGCGTAAAGAAAAGCGTTTATATATCGTCATTTGGTACTACGTGTTTACGTGTGTTGTAGAGGATCCCATCCTCATTTCGTTTAGAACTGTCATTATATACTGTTCTTGTCACAAATACCGGTAATTCTGATTCAAAAAATCTCTGATTCAAAATTATTTATCTTGGAGCTACTTCGACATCGAGATTATTGATCTCGGAATTATTATTGTTTACAAAAGGTAGGTTGGTCGGAACCCGTTGGGTGCCGGTACGACTGATACAGTCAACTCGACATATTGAGTTAAGTATGCAATATAAAACCTAGTTTGACAGGACAAGGGAAAACCGCCAATAGCGCTATCATCAAACCGGTTGAATGTACCGGCTGGATGTACCGGTTGGATGTACTGGTTGGATTGGTACGCGCCTCACTAAGGATGCTGCAAGCAGCACGCTATACATGCTACCACGGCAACACTGGCGTGCGAACAGGTTCAGCACCAATTTTCGGCACCAACGCTAGGCCAGAATTGAGCAAAAACAAATCACCGAAATAACCCTTGAAATTACCCATAGGTCAGCGCAGGTATATGAGAACAACCAGGCACGTAACATGAAGGCATTATTATCGTGCATTTGCCACATGCAGGTAGTACGCACGCAGCAACAGCATCGGGTGGCAGGTTATGCATGCAAATAGACAATCAAGCAAGGCCGGCCTTGAAATCGCCTTGAAGCTGGACACAATATTCGCACGTGCTGTTCTAATTGACCTAGTTTTTCACTATTAGGACAATAAATCCAACTGCACGCATGCTGCCCTGAGTTCAGTGTCGCTTGTTATCTCTTGTTGATTTGCCATTCCGAAATTGGCAGGGCGAGAGGTGAAGCCCGCATGCTTGGCGAAGAAGGCACAAGAGATGGCGTGAATGATGAAGTTTATGGAGATACCAATGGAGGGTGGAGATTTAGTTGTGACAATGCGTCTCGTGGTAGTTGTGAAGTTGATTATGGAGCGCGGAGACCTGGTGGAAGTGACGTTTCTCGTGGTGGTGGTGGACAATCTACTGCCGTGGTTACAAAACGAATGAGATGTTAGATCAACCTGCTTGAGTCTGTGCTGATTGATGATGATAGAAATTGAGTTCGTGACACGACTGGACCAAGTAGATTAAGTGAGGCTAGCAAAGCCAACTGAAGTTGATCGAAGAGGAAGCTGGATTTAAACTTGCTTATAATGAATTACTTCTGAATTCTCCAACAAAAACATCCTCGAGAGTCATTCGATACTGAAGGTGCGGGCATGCGCGGGGTGTTCGAAAGCTGTCCGAGTCGCTGCTGGATTATCGTAAGGTGGCTATTCCAAACGCCGGGAATGGGGTATTTACTTTAGATGATTTCCGCATCGGAGATATCTCCACATGGTATGCTGGCGAGTTATCATTCGAGACTGCAGCCGATCCTGAATATACGACCAGAGTTGGAGGATGCCATCTAAATAGCATTCGAAAGCTCATACTGTTCAAAGGTCTTAAAAGTTTAATCAATCGAGAGGAGCGCTCATCCAATTAGCGGAAGAACTGCGCGTTCAGCTGCTATGGCGGCGGCAGTCATCCAGTCTATGTGGAAGTGACCAGACTTATCGCAGAGGGCGAAGAGCTGTTCACCACATAAGGACGCGGCTATCGTATTGCGAAACAATACATCTTCTTGCTCAGCTGATTACTGAGTAAATTTCATTTTTATTAACACACAGTATACGATGGAGAGTGCAGGATGTCAACACGGCTTCATCGGACTTCATCACGACAAAGAACTCCCGCAGCACCGCAGTTTCATTGGTTGTCGCTCACTACAAAACCGTCTTGAATTACCGGGCGACTAATTTTCACCACGTCGTTATTACTCTTCAGCACTTTAAAAGCCGGCATTGAAAAACGCATCACATGGTGGCCGAGAGAGATTTCTTTTGTGGCAATTCCACCCACTTCTTAAATACTGCTGGCCGAACCAACAATATTCCATTCCAAAATAGTAGTGTTTCTTGCTGTCCTTCGATTGATGCCATTAAAAGATGCTTCTCCAGATGATGACTGTGGTTAACACAATCACTAACGCAATCACAAGTTTCTTTCCTCAAAGACGATAATTCGTAGCAATATAAGATCTAAGGTAAAGATTATGATTTAGCGAACCACTGCCGCGGAAGCTGTTGGTGGCAGATAGGGTGCTTCGAAACATGACTGCGGCATCTACGATATCTGCAATTGCGAGTACTCATGTACGTGTCGTCATAGATATACTTGTACTGTGAGAATGCCGCAGTGGGAATCGAAGCTAAAGTAGAATAAAAATGTTTCAGCTGCTACAGTAGGAGGTAAATAATTGTGCAATCCCATCAACCGCCACGAGAATGATGAAGCTATCTTTAACTTTAAAACTTTCGTCCTGCATTCTTATCGGAGACAATGTCTCAACTTAATCCGAGGCGGACGGACAACCACCTGGACGTGTCATACCCAAGTTTGTTGAAGGACAGGCACATCTGGGTGTTCGCCCTAGTGGCTAAGCGGGCTCTAGAAACTCATTACAGCTCTATTCATCGATCATGGAGCTTTCCGTCGTTTCTTCATTCCTGACGAAGATGGTGTACAACGAGTCGATTTACTGCTTTCTGAACGCGAAATGTTCTGCTCTCTGTTGTGTGCACCCGCGGATCTCATCGTGCCTCTCTGGAATGCTTACGTTTCTGTTAACAAGTGGGGCTAGCTTTGCGCCGTCGATTCAAATATTTGTGAGCACGTATTGGTCCGATCAACCTGCAACACAATGGCGCAAGTGTGCAATTGCTCTTGCTATAATGTTCCAATGCTTTGTTCAATGGCTGGACAGAACCACTGAAGAGCGTTTTGAACGCGTGGAAGCTCGCTATGAAGGCGCGGAAGCTCGCATTGAACAAGGGAAGCTCGCCATGATCGTACGGAAGCATTAACCCAGCCACTACAAGATAAAGATACTTTTGAACGCAAATATGGGGCAATCATGAAGAAGGAGATGGTCACCACCGACCAAGAGGAAGAAATGGATGTAGATGCTACGATTGCTAAGATGAAGGAAGATCAAGCGAGAAGAGCGTGTCAGAATAGAGCGCGTCAGAATAGAGCGCGCTAATATGTCTCTATCATCTAAAGCGTTCATCCGGGGAAATGGAGATTGTAAGAGCCCAGACGCTACGACAATAGCCATTCTATCTACAATGCAACAAAAGAGAGAGAAAAATAAGCTCAATGCTGTATTGTATTGTATTTGATTTGTTGCGGTTTAGACGGCTAACTACTCCCAATACTCCGCTCAGCTGCAGCGCCGCCTCCGGATCACGCACGTCATGAACACGAACCCGCGGCAGTAGCCCATGTACGGCAGCACTGCTCGACAATGCCGCAAGGGCATTGTCGAACAGTGTTGCCCTAGAAAAATTTAGTGTATAAACTATGTATTTAAGCTCACCACCGCCACACTATATCTTGTCGCTGCTCTTCAAGTCGGTGGTACCTGCCAGCGTGTCAACATTGACCTCGCTCATGAATCTGATCCCGACATTCTTGTAGTTAACGAGATAGTTGTGCCTGAGTGTGGTGAGCCCATTTTTGTCGTCGTGCTTTAATTCCCGTGTTGACGCCATTCAAGAGCGTATGGCACCCCCGTTGCACCGGGCTGTTGGAGTCTCTGGTGCAGGTATAATTCCAGTAGTCACGAAGTGTATTCGACGTGCTCCGAAAAACTGTGGTGTGTAGCACTTAGGCTTGTCCTTGAGTGTAGGATGCTGCTTCGGACCATGCTATACTTCCACGTGTCATAGTCGGGTACCTTCTTCATCTTTTGGTGCTTCGTAGACCGCCAGTTCCAGTCGGTCTAGCTGATGGCGAACGCGAGACCACCAGGTGGGATGTTGCACATTGCTATTGTCATTTCCGTACCAGTCGAGGATTAGACGACGGACTATTCCGATGTCTGGCTCATCTGCTGTCCAAACATCAATAAGCCATTCGTCTGAGAAATACTGTCTAAGTACCTGGGTCCAGTACAGTATCGATTGTTGGGTAATCTCCTTTGCGTTGCGGCCGTGCGCTATCACCCCAATGAAGATAGCCGAATGATTTTGTTGGAAAACAGCGTCAAAAGACTGGTGGTACTGTTGCACAACGAAGTATTCTGTACGCATAGTCATCTGCCCCGCCGGTATTTTTATGATCCAGACACACCCGATGGACTCCAACATGTGATCTGGTGATCCAAAGTAGGTTGTAATCCAGTACACAGGCGACGCCATCGCAAGCTGTCGCCCGTATCTTTGCTGAAAGCAAGCCCACCACTCGTCTGGATGGGGCTGATACACATCATCTACCGAGATATCTACTGGCAGTGATAACTGCATCAACCCTGGGAAACTGATCAAACTAGATATTGTGCTGAAATGTTACTACCGACCAACCAGGGCGTACTGTGATCTAGAAGTTGACGCCTCATCCAACGTATCCATCGGGCCCATGTCCTCAGCTGCTCTACTATCGGTGAATACTGGGACGCTGAATATCACTCCATCGAGCGGATGTCTCGAGATCGGTAATACGACCATACATCACTGCCGCTAGAGGTAGAATCTACATCGTTCGCATTGTCATCGGTAGTAGGCTATGTGAATACGAGTGGTAGCTCTGATATCATAGTACCGACTGCTACTACATATTCACTGCGTACTACTAGCTCTGTCATCGTGAATGGTACTGTGTGCATCACATCAGGTAGAAGATTGAAGAAAGAGATCGATACGTGCCATACATATCGTGCAAACACTTTGTTATGAACAGTATTCCGATTCAGTACATCTATGGAGCTGATGATACAGTGCGATTCGGTTTAGTTACGCAAGGTATCTTGAAGAGCCCGTTCCCAGAACTAGTAAAGATATCTCCCCATTATGGATTGAAGGAAGAGATCGCGGAGGATGGATGCGTGTCGCCTGAGAATGCAGCACTCAATATATCATATGAAGAAGGAGAGGGGCTATGGCCGTGTTAAATTAATACTTGCCACTCTGTGCCCGGACTTCTCGACTGCTGGCTACGTGTACAACGAGACTAGATACCGAAAAAGAACCATGGCGAGGCTACGTGATCCGGTTACGGTTATCATATGAAGAGATCATTCCTATACTGATGACCACTATAAAGGAGATGATCAAAGAGAATGAAATTATGAAGGTAATCTCTAAAATTGTATTTTTAGTTTGGTAATATAGTTTGGCCAATCAGCGTGATTCGCGGAGATGATGGGTACAAATGCTCTTTGGCATGGTATGTATCAGAGTATACGATGCTTTGCCGTCTCTGAAGCACCGTCTCAATAGACGCCATGGTTTTCGAATCAGAGGTCGTGTCACACTGACTATTATCAAGAAGAAGGAACGGAAGCACAAGTATGATGCCGGGCTGAAACTGTAGCCGCTGCAGTTTCAGCGATTACCTACAACAGACACTCGAACCACTTGAATGGCTTCTGTGAGTCCTTAAACCAACCGTCACTTGTCATAAACGCCGTGTCCGCGTGGTTTAACTCCGGCATGTAGAACTGGTCTGTGTAGCTGGTACCGAATAGAGACGAATCTAAACCCTTAGCACAACTCTGGAACTCCACTAGACCGTCATTCTCAGGTGACTTGTGGTGAGCAACTTTGGCAGTTAGAATAAGAAGTGCCTGGTATACAGAGACGACTCCGACATAGTTATTGCTGCACATGGCTGCAGTAATATTTCCGCGGTAAGCCTCCTGTGCAGCAACGTATGCCGCATTCATTTCCGCAGAAGCGTATTTCTCGCCTTCGTACGCGAGACTGACGAGAAGCAGCGATCGGACATTGGCCGACGACGGCCAACATCTTTGTCGTAATGGTCCCGAACTCGTCATTGCAGACGTCCTGCGCATAGTCAGCAATCATACTGCCCGTCAGTGGTGAACTCATTGCCACCCACGACGTACCCGCACCAAACCTGCACTTCCCCGAGGCGAGTGCAGTCGACATCACGAGTCCTCCCATGGAGTGCGTCACGATAATTGTATCACCGATCGTGGTTGAGTCTTGGTCACTGGAGTCACTCATGGATAAAGCGTGGTCGCAGAACTTCTGTTGCAGGTAATCACTGTTCCAGCCGTAGTCCATGGTGTTGAGCCAAGCGTACTTGACCGTCGAGCAGCACGGAGCGTGGTCGTCGATAGAGCCCATCCGTGCACAGGGCTTATCCTGCAGCTCTGCCTTCTCCTTTTGTTGCCAATCCCATGAAAGAAAATACACGGACGAGGTGTGGACTTGCACTCACACGTCGACGCTTCCATCGTCATGTGCTCCGCGATCTTCAGGTTCCTCGAAGTGCTGGCCGGGATAATACCACCAGTTAGAAGCGCCAGAGTTGTTGACGTCACCGAAGTGGCGGTCTCAACGGTAGAACAAGACACAGATTTGTCACTGAACTGCGGCTTCGATACGCTCACAGGTTTGTCCAGGTACTCAACATCGATGATCATATCACTGCTGAATGCTGTAAAGCCATCACCCCCGACGCACAGAGAGCGAAGCTTGCACCCCCAAATGATGCCTTAAATAGGTCCCCACTGGAGCATTCGATAGTCTCACCGCCTAGGGAAACACTTGGGATGCGGGTTGCTTCGTTGAGTGCAGGAAGAATGGAGTCGAATGGCATCGCCGCTGAGAGACACCGCACGGTTTGCTTGCTACTATCCTTCACTGGACTTTCAACCACGTAAAAGGCACCGTCGAGAAGAACGTACTTGAACTGGGTGTCCTCCTCAACGAAAGTCGCGTAGCCGTTGTAGAGCACGCTTTCCTTGTCTGTCGACACGACCGGATTGGCGAAGACATCGAACTCGGACTGGCCGTGAATTTTCATGGACTTGCGTTTGAGAGTGACGTGGAGTTTCACTGACGGCGCATCGACCAGTGAAGTCTGCGATCTGCGTTGGTCAAGCGTGAGTTCCACATTATCTTCCGGACCAGTTAGTGCATTAATTGACGCGGCTACAAACACGATAATGGTGAAGATACTGACGATCCATCGCACTCGCGGTGTCATTGTGACAAGTTAAGAACTGCGTTCCTTCACCAGAAGGATATTGTAAGAATGAGTATGACAGCAAATACGCATTTGCATTATCACTTGGTGCTTGAACTTGATTCCCAGATTATGCTCTTGCCGTTCCCAGGATCAAATCTGCTGTTTTCTCGACGGGTACTCTTGAACCTTCTTATGTGGAAAGTGGGATCAGCGCTGTCTCGGACCCCATTCCGATAGATCCAAAAGTAGTTTATGGACACTGCCACCTTGAGGGTAGAAGACATCGTCAGGTGGGGACTTTGATGAGGTACATGTATAAACTTACATAGCAAAAGAATTCGCGGTTATGTCACGTCATATGCAGATCCTATCGATGGTGCAGTACAATTAACACTTACGTCAGGATTCGGTACTTGCAGCGAATATTTTACCCTTTGGAGTACAATATTCCTGACTGTAAGGGACTGAAATCCTTATAGAGGGTAATTCAAGACTGCGTGCTGGTGATTCACTAAATAATAAGCAGAATAATGTTGATGTACTTCGATTTCCCTGTTTGCAGTGCTATTCCTCTCGCTCAAAAACAGCATTGAACCTGCATCTCATCTCATTGAGTTGGCAAGCTTAATACCCAATGTTTCGTCGGTGTGCGTTGGTGCACTGGCTTCAGAAGCCAAATAGGTCAGAAGTGTACTTTTTGTTCTATCTCTCCGCTCCCCCAGCTGCTTGCCACTTGAGTCTTCCACGACAGATGCTAGAGCTGAAGCTCTATAGATTGTATCCACCTTATTTGTACGTGTTATCTACCGACGATAACGTCCCTTCTGAACCTGTGTGAATAGCCAATATAACGGTATTTATACGGAAGAAGAGAGATAATTTGATTACGGATTATTTGACCTGCTCAATTTGTGGTTCTAGTTGAGCTAACTTACACGTAGTAGTACAGCCAGTATGCAAGAACAAATGACAAAGTTGGTGTAGATTCGGTACGCGCTAACAATCTACAACAGACACTCGAACCACTTGAATGGCTTCTGTGAGTCCTTAAACCAACCGTCACTTGTCATAAACGCCGTGTCCGCGTGGTTTAACTCCGGCATGTAGAACTGGTCTGTGTAGCTGGTACCGAATAGAGACGAATCTAAACCCTTAGCACAACTCTGGAACTCCACTAGACCGTCATTCTCAGGTGACTTGTGGTGAGCAACTTTGGCAGTTAGAATAAGAAGTGCCTGGTATACAGAGACGACTCCGACATAGTTATTGCTGCACATGGCTGCAGTAATATTTCCGCGGTAAGCCTCCTGTGCAGCAACGTATGCCGCATTCATTTCCGCAGAAGCGTATTTCTCGCCTTCGTACGCGAGAGACTGACGAGAAGCAGCGATCGGACATTGGCCGACGACGGCCAACATCTTTGTCGTAATGGTCCCGAACTCGTCATTGCAGACGTCCTGTACATAGACAGCAGGCATACTGCCCGTCATCGGGCCATGATGCAAAGCTGCACATTGGTGTGTCAAGTCCATACATACAGTCATACATGCCGCTCCTCGGAAGGCTATTGAAGTGCTCTCTCTCTCTCTCTCATGTATCGCTACGCACCCGGATCCTGCTTATTTTTGAGCCTGACGACATTTTAGGTCTAATTCGTTCTCCTTCCAACTTGTAATCCTCCTTTTCGCACCTAAGGGTGTTCTTGGTCATTTTCAATAGCTCTTCGTCGGCATTATCGTTAAAGCCGAAGCCCTTTTCTGGACGGTAGCAGTCGCGCCGTAATGATGGAGAGGTTGGTCCAGTAGAAGTTGGTTGCTCACCACGTTTGCTGCGTTGTCATGGTTCACTTATTACTCCTGACCTTCAGCGACTTCAAATTACTTTCCTTTGGACGCTTCTTCGAGAAGGAAGTCTGACCACATGTCTGCAAAACTTTTGCCTTCGATTGCGGCCGGGTCAAGTCCGGTACCTTCAGCACCTTCACTGCCGTTCTCACCAGGAGCTACGAGCCCAATAATTGACGAAAAGAGGCCACCGCCACCGTTTCCTTTCATCGGGTAGCCGATCCCCACCCGACGCTTTTGCTCCTCCGTGAAGCTCTGCAAATGGAACACGCCGGAGCTGGTTAAATAAAAAAAATGTGCCTGTTCAACCCGATAAAAGAATCACGCACCATCATTCGCGCCATGAGCTGAAGCACTTCACTCTTTTTGCTGCTGTCCACGTATGCTACCTGATGTAATAAATAAGCGAATGACACCACACCACAGGATAATTAGAAACAGAGTCAGCATTATCGCTTCAAACTCAAGGTGCACCCAACAAAGAACCGCACCACAAGTTGTGCCGCGAGTCTCTTGTCCATCACGTCCCGATCCGAGTTGTATTGCGTCGCTGTGCTTTCAAGTGCCTATGATACACACAAGTATCCAATACCACGCATAATTAGTCTCACTACTGTAGAGCTGGGTCTCTGTCAGCAAATACCCTACGTAGCCAAACCTACCTCTCGGAGATGTTCACATTCGTGCGTCTTTTTCGCCAGCTTCGCCATCACTCTCTCCAGGCTGTCCGTCTCACCCTCGATGGGCACTGGGGATGCCTTGAACGTTTTTATATCTTCCTTCGCCTGCTCAAGCTCTGCTTCCATTTCAGCAACCCGCTCTTTCTGAAGTTTACTGTCGACTTGAAATTGGTGCAGTACACCCTCAAGAGCGTCAAGACTACGCTGCAGTCTCTCAGCATCTTTCAACGCAACAGATTTGTCAGCTTCCGACGTAGACAGCTGCGCTTCCAGATCATACAACCGCTGACTGTCAATGGAGCTGGCGTGCTCCTCACTTTTGGCCATCAAAGCCGCCTTCTCCTCTTCATGTAGTCTTGATCTTCTCCATCTCCGCTAATAAATCCATATATCCTTGCTCATATTCCGCTGCCCGAGAGCGAGCTTCACGCTCGTTATCCTGAAGCGTCTCAATTGTTGTCAGCAACTCTTCCACTCGATCTCGCAGTGTTACCAGTTCCATCTCATTGGATTGACACTGCAGTGCAAGTTCATCTGTCTAAAATAACATCATAAAATAAATAGTCAATAGCCATTGCAAAGCAAGCATCATAACTGCCTTCACCTGCGCTTGGGATTGCTGCAGCTCCTGCACGAGTCTTTCACGGTCCGTTCCGGTCGTCTCTCCATCCTCCGACTGTAATGCCACAGCTTCATTCCTCGCAGTTTGTAACCTCTCGATTGTCGCCTTCTGCTGTGCAATTTCCACCTCCTGCTCTCGTACTTGTCGCTTCCATTGTCGCTCTTCACCTGCTCGAGCCTCCAGCTCTGTGACCTATATATACAGTACAGGCAAATCACACAATAAGAATAGTGTAAGAATCTATTTTATTTTACATACCTTTTATTTTGCACTTACCTTCTTTTCTAATGTTTCATTTGCCTTCTTCCGTTGTAACAAAGCTCGCTCCAGTTCACAGATATATTGCTCTTGTTCGTCCTCCTCTTTAGCTGCTGAGCTCGTAGGAGATGAAGGGGTGGAGCCACTACAGCAGCGAAGCGGCTCCAGAGCTCATCCCCGTCCTGCTCCTGCTCCTGCTCTGCGCTCTCCTCGGGCGCCACGATATCCGCCAGCCCCTCAGTTAGCCGCGACCACATTGTATTGAGGTGCTGTATAGAGATTTATATGCAGAAACCTGAAGTGGTTAAGTTCGTTTCCGAATTTTGCGTAAAGTCTGAACCGGAGTATTTTGACCAATGATATTCTCTTCTCAACTTCAACTCATGGGTGATGGGTATCTTTTCCTTAAAGAGTTTTCTCGAACCGACACACTCATTTCGTAAGCACCTCGTCAACTCGTAGGCCTATAACGCTAGTCAAGTCGAGCTCTTCTAGCAGGTCTCCTCAACGAAGGATACGCCGATAGGTACATGTAGTAGGTGAATGTACGAACCGTCATTATCAAATTTGAGCCGGCGAAATCACACTGCGGTGTTAAAATGCCACTCGATGCAGCAGTTTGTACACCTCCTGGGAGACGACGGAAGTGCAACTTGGGACCAAGGTTTGTAGTCGTTGGTTGCAGCAGATGGAAGAACAAGGAGCAGAATGCATGTGTAGGAATACGAGACCGACAGCGGTTTCAATGTCAGAAACTTCAAAAAGACAGCAAGAGGTGCAATATCGTCAGGAAGAGCTAAGAGTAATCGATAGTAATCTAAATAGTTCAACTCCGGACGTGGTTGTGGATTGCCAAGTCGATAGTCTGTGGTGTCAGCGTAATATGCAACACGACATGAAGTCGTCAACTCGGTCCAAAGCCAAACAACCTTCACCATGAAAACGAAAACGGTGGGTTCCAATAGACGAGATCATCCCTGAGTCAGACGTCGAGGACAAGCCTAAGAAGAAATGCAAGCCAAAAGGAAAACAGCGGTCAAGGGAGGATCCCGTCCATTCGAGCGTCTGGTTCAACCAGAGTATCACCGACGACCTGTGGATGCTGGAGCCACTGCTGACCTCGTGATTTGAAGTGTCTAATTTCATTGACTAACCACGAAGGCAGCAGTGGAGGACGCCGTTCATGCCAAGGTTATCGATCAGATGAAATCGCTCTTAAATCGCATGGACAATGCCTCCAAGGCAAAACATCAAGATCGGAAGAGGACCAAGAACAAGCGAGGACGAACCAGCTCAAAGACGGAGGAAGGGCGGCTGCGCTACCGGCTACGCCGACGGATTTAGTTTACTTCGAGGAAGGCCACATGGGCCATGACCGACTTGCAGCAGAAACTCTCTTCCTGGCTCTCTGCGAACTATTACAACGTTCTCCTCCCGTCATTCCAGACGGCAGAGATGGTGAGCAAGCACTTTAAAGAGGTGGCATCAGACGCCACTCCCGAGACAGTGTCAGACGAGATGAGAGCTGCTGTCTTGAAGCGGAAGATCCGGAGCCCCACAGCGCGCGCTATGATGGCGCAGACCCATTACAGATTCAACATGCTCCTGAAATACAAAATAGTTCGTTCCGGCGGTGGGGTGATCGACTGTGAGGAGGAGTACACGTCCAAGACATGCTCGCGATGTGGTGCGATCAACCACAAGCTCGGTGGGAAGCACGTGTTTCAGTGTCCGTCATGCAACGTAGTGCTGGATCGAGATGTCAACGCAGCAAAAAGTATTTTCCACAAGAACATGTGCATGCTCGGGTAGCGAGACATGTACCTATCGGCGTATCCTTCGTCGAGGAGACCTGCTAGAAGAGCTCGATTTGACTAGCGTTATAGGCCTACGAGTTGACGAGGCGGCGTGCTTACGAAGTGAGTGTGTCGGTTCTAGAAAACTCCTAAGGAGAAATCACTAATTGCGACATCCTCTTGGTCGAAGACATTTTTTGGTTACGAACCTGAATTCTTTAAACCAAGCAGAGTATGTTACGCAAGGTATCAGCATCAATGAGGATGACCAAGACAGCTTGTGAGTATTGCTGAAGGCTCAATACCGTCGGCAGATTCGCGAGGAAGAGAAGAAGTTGCTGTACCTAGAACCTCTAACGCTTTCTCCGATTGCTGGTAGTCACCTATAAGCAGCTATACTACGCTAAAATGTTTCTCGACTGCTGTCTGACTAGAAAAATGCAGTTAACAAAAGACGATTCGTTCGCTGTTCATTTTCCATTTATTGATTGACGTATGGGATTTCACTGCAAGCACAATTTTGCCATCAAATCAATTTACTTAGTCCCGTGGCATGGTACATTTCACTGGGTTTCTCCTTTAAAGGCGACTTTGCAGACTGGGTGAGATCATGGCTCTTGAGGCAGTCGTAGTAGTGAGTGCCAGTGGATCCACAGGTAGTACCTTCCGTTCTTCTTTGTCGAAGGCATAACGGTGCTGGGCTTTGAGCATCGTTCGCATACTGGCTTGGTCCCCTTCGTCCACCAGCAGGCCCTTCGTGATGCATCTCTTTTGATATGTTTGATCGAGGTTCACCACCGTAAAATATCCGGTGTGTGACTTGCGACGATCCTTGTAGTGAACTTGGGAGACAAACACTTCAACCTCAACTTCCAAATGGTGTCGACTACACTCAAAAACAAGTATGCATTGTTCAGAGCAATGCACCGAAGCATAGAACCAATTGTGTACCTTACCGGACGTTGCAGACTCGCGCTGCCATGGTGACAACGTCATCCATGTTAATTGGTAGCTGAAAAAAACACGGTTCATGGACACTGTCACCATGTTCCTGTTTTTGGCGAAACCCTTAGCGCATTGCAAAGCCACTTTATCCTGCATCGTGTGAAAAGAGGAAGGTTAGAAGTTGAGATCAGTTCGTTTGACTAGTCTCTCCCAACTCACCATGAAAGCGAGCACGTCGCCTCCGTAAGTGGTATTATTGCGGTTGCAATGCTTGGGCAAGAAAGATGTCTGGACCTCTAGCAACGTCTCGGACACGGAAACGAGTTCCACATATTCCTGCCCGAAATCCTCAATCATGGCAGCCGAAATGTGCGGTAGTTGGTCCATTTTCTTCTGTACGGCGCGCCAACGAGCAGCAAGCTCTTTGCGCTGTTTCGCAAGTTTTTCGAGCCTCGGGACGTAGCTCGGGTTGGTTGGGTGCACCAACGTCGGTAAACCTGGCCGGGGTCGCATAGTCTCAAAGTCTACAGCCACCAGAGTGGCGAACGCACTCATCACCTCGACGAACTGAGCTTGGTCCACGTCGTAGCGATAGCCGCTCATCTGGCGAAATTCATCAGTGCTTTAGTACAGCCACAACAGCTTTCAATACTCGACTCGTACCTGCACAACCATCGACGATCGTCCAAGGTTGATCACCTCGCCTTCCATTCGGAGTAAATCTCCATGCGCGATGGGGCTCTTGATGTCCACGCGGTCAACAGAGAGGGTAACGATTCCCTGATCGACAGTAACACTTTCCGACAAAGCGCCAGCGAGACGATCAACCAGGTCCAGGACCGGCCCAGCACACATCAACCTCCCGCTCAAGTTCTCTTCGCCCTGCAATTGTGTAAACCATACCACCGAACCCCATCAGTGCAATCAAAACCCTCAATCAGTTGGCAGTAATGAACGCACCACAAAGTCACCGAATGCCATGCGAGCATCTGGCACAAGCACAATTTTCTGACCATTCACAGTCTGAACGACATTTTTTGATGGAGTATCGATAGCCCGATGAATCGCAGAAATTGCAGCTTTTGGCAGCATATTGGCAAGTTGGAAGGTGAGACCGCTGCAAGGAGGGCTTCATCAATCATCTGGGTCATGCGTAAAGGGATACGCAAGTGACCACCTCAGCTTAGGCTGTAAATCGATTATATCAGGGAATGTAAATATAGAGGTGATACATATGGGAGTTTGTAAGAAGACTAATCTTTCGACTAGTTATTATGATTCAGAAAGGTTTCTGAACTAGTCGGCGCGACTGACTCACTGCTGCTGTCGCGAGCGTTCCCTCCACCGTCCAGCCAATTGGAGCCCCCCTGGTCTGTTGGCCGTCATCGATGATCTGCAGCAAGCAAGCGGGACCGCACTGCGGTAGCCATGGTGTACCGTCTCGTCCGCTACATTGTAGATCCCTTCAATCACTAACGGTGGCATTCAGTCGCACACGAGTTAACGACTACAGTGCACTTTGGCGGTTGACACGCGAATGCGTTGTCCGAGGAGACTGCAGCGACTTTTAGCACAATCAGCAGACTCGGAGATCAATTCTCTGTACTGAAGTTCTCGTCGTCGCTCATGCTGCGCCAAATATGGCGCTTGGAATCTGAACTCGATCCATCAATTCTAGATTTGCCAATGGTGATTCCGCGCCATCGTGTTGTCAAATGAAGCTCTCCAAGCAGAAATTCAGACACAGGACATCGTTTTCTGCATACATGTACCATGTACCCCGGCACAGTGTAATACTAAGTGTATGGAGTTCATAATGAGGACTGCCGACCACGTGGCTATTTGTTGTCAAGTCTGATCGGGCTAGTCTTGCTTCAATCCTGACCTTGGATTGCACAGATGCAAAACGAAAAGCGATACATCGCTACTTGAAGTTGAGCCCGTAAGATGGTGCGTGTCGATGTTTCACTTGATTTCACTATGCTTTAATAGACGGTCTCGGGATTGGCTGAAAATCGGCATTTCTAGGGGGCGATAACTGTTGCTGCCAAAGCAGAAGTCGCTCGCCTTCGATTATCGTGGTTCAAGCAGTGCGAGTGTGCGGTATAACAGGTCACTATGGGTACGTGTTGGGCACTAAAATAACCTCCATCAATAAGGTGTCCAATCACATGTCATAACAAACACACATTATCTCATGCTCTTTACATGCATGTGACACCTCTCCAACGAAGCAGCGGAACCTGCATTGTACGTGGCACTCTTCCTTACTATCTAACGACTCCAACTAACGCCATCTCATCCCCACAGCAAGCGTGAGCGCGACGATCTGGACGAGTCTTTACTACGTTCCGGTCACGAGATCCCAAGCGAGGCGCAGAAGCCCCGAGCGGAGGAGGAGAAGGGCAAGCGCTGGACGCCCGAGCAGGACGAGGCGCTACGTAAAGCCGTGGACGAGTTTGGACAGCGCAACTGGAAGGCGATCGCTTCAAGAGTCGACGGACGCAATCATGCCCAGTGTCTACAGCGCTGGAACAAGGTGCTGAAGCCAGGGCTTGTGAAGGGCCACTGGTCCTTTGAAGAGGACAGCACACTGGAGCAGATGGTGTTGCAGGGCTGCCACTCGTGGGGAGAGGTGGCGGCTCATATCCCAGGAAGAACGTACGTCTGTTGACGATTGTGGAAGGGAAATATAATTGTATTGACGCAGTTATGGAAGACAGGGCCAAGCAGTGTCGAGAGCGGTGGAGGAATCATCTGGACCCGAGTATTAACAAAGCGTGAGCGATGATTAAATTGTTTGTAGAAGGTGAGAGTGCTATGGTGAGGTGCTGACGGGGGATTTTGCAATAGGCCTTTCACACAGGAAGAAGATAATATTATCCAGGAAGGATTTGAGAAGATGGGGAACCGGTGGACGCAGATTGCAGAACTGTTGCCGGGACGCACGGAAGATGCTGTAAAGCTGAGGTGGAAGGCGTTGAACCCGAATCAGAAGGTGAAAGCTAAGCCAGGCCGCCCCAAACTGATGCCAGGTATGACGGTGAACAAGGCAAGATCCATGGCACCCCTACGCCTGATGACATCGCTGCTACGTTGACGGGCCCCATTACATTTCCCCCGAACATGTCTTATGACCACGGGTACCCTGCGCTAATTCCTTACAACGATAGCAGCGCGCCTGTTACACCAGTGCCGATGCCGCCTCTCCATCCGCCTCAGATGCCGATTCCTGTTTCGCACGAGCACATGCCACACATGCCCCCAGCTCAGGTACCGATGTCCAACGGATACCCGGAACCGATTGTGGAGCCACTGGGCGAAGCTAAGGCCGAGGATGACATGCATGATGCTGTAATTCTGAAGGAACTACTTCGCAGCCATTCAAACAGTCTACTCAGTTTTGGCAGTGCACGCGGCATGAGCTCATTCACAGACATGTCACCAGAAGATCTACTAGCCAGTGGTGAGCTGGATGAAATGTTCCGCGCGACCGTGTCAATATCCAAAGAGGGGTCGCTCTAGTAGCAGCATGATGGACAGTTTGACCAGCTCATTCAAGAACCCAGAGTCTCTACAGAAAGCAGTACAGAACTTGGATCACGAAGATCAACATCTTTTCCAAGGACTTATTGACAGCTGGCGCGCACAAAAATCAAGTGGTGAAGCTGCTCTTCAAGAAGACGACGTTATTGCCAGTTTGCCGGTAGACCCGAATATATACTCGCACGGCTTCGAGACGACCAGCGGACGCAGTTTGACTCACTCGCTCGATTTTGAACAAGCGCGTTCGATGCCGCGGAGAAACTCGAATGGCATTTCTCCAGACTTGGGCGACATTTCAAGCGACATCGATGATCTGATGAGCTCAGGTCTCATGCGCCCGATTCGGAAAGGCAAGCAGTTTTAAGTATGCGCTGGTTGGACGACAAACCGGCAGGCGGGAGGCAACGTGAAGTGCTTGTGCGACCCTCACGCATGAAGTGAGTGGCATCTTTGTTTTCATTTTATTAGCTGGGTAGGAGATGATCAGTGCAAGCAGCAGCGACAGTAGATGATGCTGGACATTCGTGCAAGAATAGTAAGCAAAAACATGGTAGAAAATCCGGCAGATTATTCAGCGGCAACATCTGAAGGATGTGGTTACAGGACACATAGCTTCACTGTCAACTGGAGAGTCAAAGGCACCACCTTCGTGGGTATGTAAGGCTTAAAAAACCATGTGTCTTGCACCTCTGCCTTGGTAAATAATGTGAATGAAACATTTTCTTTCATAGACGTTGCAGATGCAGTACATGGTGGTGGGAGAGTTCCGACGTCAAGCATATTCGTGTGTACTCAAGACATGTTGCCGTTTTGTAGCCATCTTTATTCTCATCTCTGATTGAACAATAAACATGACGTTGCTCACGATTGGTTGATAAACCGACCTGAGTTTTGTGGCCAATAGATTATTGAGGGTAGGTTAAGATTCCTTTTCCGCCATTTCATTTGTTAAAACTAAATTTAGTAACGTTACTGATTGGTTGAAAGTCTGCATGGGTACAAAAACACGCTTCCTTCTGCCTCTCCGCCTCCAATCTCACGCTTCATAATACTGGAAGTCCCGCATTGGAGAAGCTGAGCGAGAAGAAGCGACCAGTGCCACGTACAAAAGCCCCCACGCCCTCTCACTCAACTATGGGTAGGCATCAATACCAAGATACCCCTGCTATCGTTTGTTTAATTTATTTTTTTTACTAACATTTTACACGATTTAAATATTTCTCTTTATTTTTATATTACGTAGTGGCGGAGTCGGCAGTGTACGTCATATATTAATTTAAAGAAACGATGCTCAAAACTAACAGTACATGCTAATATACAGGAAACGTGGGCGTGATTCTGAAGTACTCGACAATCAGGTGGAACAGGCTGGAGAGGCGCAGAAGAAGAAGACTGGCGGCGTAGTCAGCAAGCGCTGGACACCCGAGCAGGACGAGGCGCTCAAGAAGGCGGTGGCGGAGCTGGGACACCGCAACTGGATGGCTGTGGCCGAACGTGTGCCTGGACGGGACAATGCCCAGTGTCTGCAGCGCTGGAACAAAGTGCTGAAGCCAGGACTCGTGAAAGGCCCCTGGTCTGTGGAGGAGGATGCGCTGCTCATGGAGCTTATGCTAAAAGGCTACGACAACTGGCGTCAAGTTTCCAACAGCATCCCCGGAAGAACGTGGGTTGAAGCCATTGTCTTGTCTGTCTTTACAGTTATATAGTGCTGAGTTGATATTGTTGCGGTGCTGTTCAGGGCGAAACAATGTCGTGAACGCTGGCGGAACCGATTGGACCCAAGTATCAACAAATCGTACGTGTTGATGTGTCGTAGAAATGTGAAGGATGAGACTGGGTTAATCAATTAACGGACTGTGCAATTGATGACAGACCGTTCACGGAGGAAGAAGATGAGGCCATTCAGCAGGCGTACGAGAAATATGGGAACCGTTGGACGCAGATCGCTGAGCTATTGCCGGTATGTAGTCTTGGAATTTTAAAAGAGGTTGCCTGACTAACGCGTTGTTTTATAATATCTGGTATTTGCAGGGTCGTACGGAAGACGCGGTCAAGCTGAGATGGAAGGCGCTGAATCCAAACCAGAAGACATACACCAAGCTGGGCCGCCCGCGTCTCTTGCAGACGGATGATGTTCCGCCAGTTTCTACCTCACCAGTACGACCAAAAGTGCCTTATGCTACCTCTCCTGCCCAAGGTTTTAAAATGGAGATGCCAAGCCCGCCGGCCTCAATCAGTAGCAATGTAACTAACACAACGCAGATGAATTTGGAGCCAATCTTGGATCCTCTGGGAGATGAGTCGGATGAGCGCATGAGTGAGGAGGATGTCATGATCCTGAACGAGTTCCTGCGCGGTCATTCGACGAACTCGCTGGGGATGGCAGCTTCAAGAGCATGCTGTCAGCGTCAAGCTTCCGCGATTTCAGCGACGATATTGATGCGGCAATTCAGAGAATGGAGGCGCAGTCAACGCATGCTTCGGGAAACTCGGCGCATCCTCTAACAGAAGCCGTTGTGGAAGATTCGACGGCGTCCAAACCTCTGGCAAACCCGGCGGGTCGCCCTCCTCACCGCATTCTCAAGTCAATGCTGAGTCTCGGAGACACCAACAGCGCAAGCCTGCGGTCGTTGACCGCTGAGGTGGAGCCAGATGATTCTTGGATCAACGGGGGTTAACGCGTCGTCTTAGCAGCTTGTCTGTTAACGGCGAGGGTATCTACGAACAGCAGCTCGTCGGAAACGATAAGCTCGCCTCGATGGATTCATTTGAGCAACAATTGGCATCACTCAACGACGCGGGCTCATTAATGAGCCTCCCGTTGGATCTGACCGATAGCAAGACAGATAGTGCTGTAGCGGCTGCGACGTATGAAGCAGTTAACAGATCGGGTTCAGAGGGGCCTGTTACGTCATCGTCGCTGCAGCAGCTTATTGCCGAAGATGGGATACCAGTTCACGGCCTGGCCACCCAGGCAAAAACGATGACAGCGCAGGACTTCTACAGCAAGTCGGTGCCGCACGACAAGCTTTCGGAGGCACACCGCTTTGAGATTTAGACGAGCTTGTCCGTTGTCGAGAGAGACGTCTTGTCGTCACGTTTGTGCGCGTGTAGCGTTTGCATGACGTGCACGGGCGGGATCGCTTCGTCGCACTTATCTATTCGAACAAGAACTTGCAGACCGCCGGCCTTGCCTGCTAGGCACCCAGATACCCCAGCCAGCACAGCCGCAGGATAAAACCGCAGAAGCAGAAAACGAAGTCCCGAACGATGCAACCTCGTTGTCTTCACATTTTCCGGTGTAGTAACTCGGTGGGTTTGTATGAATTAATTCCTCTTCTTCATGCATCTCACTTACCAGCACTTGCATGTTCCCTACACTATGTCAATTTATAAATGACAATTCATCCATTCTGAGTAAGACGTTTTGTTACCACAAGATGAGCAACAAGCACTGCAACCAGATACAACCTTGTTTTTGAGCACGAGTACCTTGTTTTGCTACTTGAACCGCCTCTGCCACACAATCTTCACACCAAAAGAGCTGAGCCCTTCATCTGAAGCTCAATTCCCCTAGCACCACCATCATGATGTTGCCCAAGCGCTTCCCAAGTCTCCTGACTCGCGCCACCCGCCAAAACGCGCGCTCTATCGGTACAGCTCTCCTCCTTATAATGATCTTCAAATCCCTATTATCCTCATAACTATTTTTCACCTTTAAACTCGTGAATTTGCAGTACGTCGCCAATCCTGTTCGCTTCTGGCGCTGTCCCAGTCACTTCCTGTGGCTTCTGCTGCTCCTCGTAACCTCCAGACTTTTGCATTCCCATCGCTAAGCTTTGCTGGATCTGCATCCTTCAGTTCCCAAGCTGGGGCTGATGTGGTGGCTGTGGGAGACCGTGTGTCTCTCCACATGGATGGCACCCTGTCTGGTGGTGGCACACTTCCCAAGACTGAAGAGGGCAAGCCCCTTATGTTTATTGTGGGCAGTGGCCAGGTTCTTCCTGGCGTGGAAGACGCAGTCCAAGGTATGACCAAGGGAGAGTCCAAAACGGTGGAGATTCAGCCCGCCCAAGCTTTCGGAGCTGACAAGCAGATTCTCACTGTACCCCTGAAGGAGATGAACCTGCCGGAGAAGGAGCGAGAGATGCTGGCGGTCGGACAGGTGCTGGAACTTGCTGGAGGTGAACGTGCGCGCATTGTGAAGCTCTCGGGCGACTCCATGGACATTGACCTGGCCCACCCATACGCTGGTCAATCGCTGACGGTGACGCTGGAACTTGTGGACCTTAAGCCCCACTCCGAACTGACGGTAGAAGAACGTATTGTGCTGCCGGAAGTGATTGAGGAAGGTGATGGTGTTACGTTCCCACAGCGTGGAGACACGATGGTCATGCACTACACGGGCACGCTCGCGGCGGACGGAAAGAAGTTCGACTCGTCGCACGACCGCGGCCAGCCATTCCAGTTCCAGATCGGTGTGGGTCAGGTTATCCGCGGCTGGGATGAGGGTGTCATGCGTATGAGTAAGGGCATGAAGGCCACGCTCAATATCCCGTCAGCCAAGGGCTACGGCAAGGCTGGTGCTGGCGGTGTGATCCCTCCTGATGCCGACCTCATCTTTGAGGTTGAGCTGCTGGACATTGTACGTCGCTAAACAGCGAACTACATATGCGCTGTTTGGTACATGTCTGCATTAAGCACCTTAATGGAACCACAGTGAGAGTGACAAGTTAATTCTGCATAGCTCTTTGAAATTTTCCATGGATCGACGCCTCCTTTATTTTTTACCTAGACGTTCGTGTCAACAGGCTCATCGTCCGCTTCGTCCAGGTACGCAGTGAGGTCTCCATACTTGGCTACCTGCCCAATGACGATAATTGCCGGCGAGTACTTCTTTTCAGCTATTTTGGCTGCAATGTCTCCTAGTGACCCCAACAGCGTCACTTGGTCCGGATTCGTTCCCGAATGAATCAACGCTACAGGCGTCTCCACATCCTTGCCATTCTCCACCAAATTGGCACAGATACTTTCAATTGTGCGTGTCGCCATCAACAGCACGATAGTGTCCACCTTGGCCAACGTATCGAAGTCCATCTCCGCTGGTTTATGTCCCGAAATGACAACAAAACTCGTACTCAATGTCTTGTGCGTGACTGGAATATTTGCAGTCGCAGGCACCGCCAACGCTGACGAAATGCCCGGAATCACTTGAAATTTGCATTGAGCTCTGCACAAAGCACGGATCTCGGAATGCACTCGGCCAAAGACCATTGGGTCCCCACCTTTCAGTCGGACGACAATATGTCCCGAACGACATTTGTCCACCAGGATTACGTCAATGTCCACTTGTTTAGCAGAATCTACTTTACCCCCACGTTTTCCGACGTATATTATTTCACAGTCTTTTGGGATCAAAGCGTAGATTTCGGGACTCACGAGGTCATCTACGACCACGACAGTAGCACTGGCCACGAGACGTCGAGCCTTTAGAGTGAGAAGTTCAGGGTCTCCGGGACCAGCTCCGACCAGGTAAACAGTACCGCGCGAAGCTTGGGAACGGAGTTGACGAGTGCGAAGACGAGGAAGAATCACTTGGGAGACAAACACGGACAGCAATGCACCCGAGGCAACGCCCAAAGTCACGTCCCGCACAGTCATTGTGGCCACACACTTCGCGAAATGGTTCAAGAGGTGATACCTTTGTGGACCACACAATCTAATTGAAGTTGAAGCTGTGATTGATTAACCGTAAACTGCACAATACCTAGTGGATATACCCCACATTAACGCCACTACTCTCTCATTCGTAGCTAGGTCTCCTAGAGGCTACCATTACATATTGCTGGTGGCTGTTGATAAAAAGAGATATCGACATTTTTTTGTTTTGTTTTGTTTTGAAGATGGCGTATATATCCCCAATGTATGCAATATGTTAATCGCGTGTAGCGTTTCGATAGATAAATAAATGACAGTCTCGCCGTTATAACGAGCGGTGCTCGTAGATGGGGCTCATAGGTAGCGCGTCGTGTCGAGCAGCTCGCTTTTGTGGCGTACCTCTCTCCCGTCGGCGCTGCTCGTCCCCATCCAGTCCATTGACGGTTTTGCTCATCACCGATTCCGGTGCTCCATGTTTCTTGAGATGCTGCACCCGCTTGAGAGTGTTCTTCAACTCGCGCTCGAGTTTCTCCAACTCTTGCGGTGCCAGCGACTCGATCCCGTAGCCACTGAAAAGCATTAGCTGCCGTACTTCGTCCTCCGAGTCCGCTAACTCCTGACGAAGATCACGAATTTCATGCTTCAACTCTTCCGCCGTCTTTCCGGTGTCAACACTCTCGCTCATTGTCGTTTCAGCCTCATCACCCTCCTGAACGACATCAGTCTCCGACAACGACAGCAATTTCTCCAGTTGCTTCTGTTGTTGACTGCGTGCCAGCCTCCGTCGGAAATAAAGCTGAGCCACAATGACACAGCCGAGCCAATGCACATCGCCAACAGCAAGAAGAAGGGTTTATTTCCCGTCAAGAAAGCCACAATCGCTTCCAGTTCATCATCTCTAGAGGTCGACAACGTCACTACGTCACTCCATGGCCCATCTATCTCCGTGGAGAAGAACCCGATCGGCAATAAAAACCTAGCACCGACGTCTTGGTTTGCTTGGCCTTGACTCGAATCCTGAATTTCAGTTCATGCTCCAATGGCAGGTCCAATAGCACCAGGAATGGATCACGAGTGGACACTCGTCGGTTGGCTGGGTTCCACAGTGCGTCCAGCCCCCAGCCTGAGACCCAGACTTGCACTTGATAGACGTAGCTCTCCCCCACTTCCACACCTTCCTCTGTATCCTGCTCTTCCTCCATCCGCTCGTCCTTTGCACGTGCATTAGCAGCCAGTGGATGGTCTTCCCACGTCACCACAACACTAGACACTTCAGTAGAGTGAGGTTTAGTGGAGATGGAACTTAAAAAGTCTGTGAGGGCTTCAGTAACGCCATAAAGATGTTTAAAAGTTGTGGGTGGGTTCTGATTCTCTTGCTCTTCTTGGTTATTAACCCCTTCATCCACATATCGGACTCTGTGCACGGACAGATTGCGGACGCGTAAGTCCACTGTGGACTCGGAGATGGAGGAGCTCCATGGGAACGAGTCGACGGGGTGAAAGTGGTGAAAAACGATGCTGGTGCAGGCGACGGGGACGTTAAAGCTTGCAAAGCGATGGTGGAGAGGCATATGCAGAACGCGTAGAGTCCGAAACCGCCCATGGCTCGTAAGGGTCGCCGCTTCATACTGAAAAGTTCTTGCTGGTGGCGGTGCGTATTCCGGAATGAGACCTCAAAGCCTGCGAGTCCAATGGATCCCCTTTTTTTCAACCACCGTTATACTATCAACAGGAATATAACTAATAAAAAGAATGAACCAAACAGGAATTTAGACATGTTTTTACCGATAAGATACAATTAAACTACTATCAAGAATGATGACAGTCGAAGACAAAACGTCTAGATTCAAGATGACGTCGAGAACTTGTCCGCTTGGACTGTAGTCGTGTCGCGCGGCGCTGAATGCAAAGAAGCATTGCTGCCCGAGATTCCCTGGTGAACATGCCCCATTACTTCCTAGGAAATTCCTATCCCACCAAGATTAACTTGCGCCTTGCCACTACGTTGCCGTTTGTAGTGAGACCAATGTGGGTGACGGTGCGGGTGACAAAAACATGCCGGTGTCGACGCAGATTCATTGCACCGGTGCTGTTTACGGCGTTCTACAATTCAACGGCTCCGGTTCAACGGTGCATACGACAAAGAGGTCAGTTGAATGGATAGGCTGGCCGAAGGAAGCCAAACGTTCAGGTCCGCATTTTCGGCAACTTAGCGATCTGCTGCATGAAACATGTAGTTGGACTGTAGAGCTCAAAACGACTCCTCCGAATAAGATCTTCGACGACACCTTAGTTTGCATGATACGGATTGTCGCCCTCATTGGATGGAAATGCTTTTCTGAGCAAGTTGTGCCATGACCACACCGCAATTACATAATAGTGGGGGAATGATTTGGATGTGTCCACAGAGTCACCTAAAACAAGCTTGCTTACACATTTGAGAGACGAGCACCCTAACAAGTAGACTCACCTCCTCATCGACTGTAGCAACCCTTGACTCGACTACGCAGATGCCAACAACATAGTTTCTAGCTGCGGACGCTGCCGGATGTTGGGTGATGTTAGACATTGATAATCAACCGAGGTGGACCTTATACAATTGGCTCCGTGGCACGCGGCACCGGTCCTCAGTGAGCACAGGCACGTGTTTCTCGTCAGCGAGCAGAGCTTTACGCAGTTCAGAGTTCTCTACACAGACCTTTTTTCGATCGAGGAGCTAACTCATATCACAAGCCACAATTTGAATTGACAACGCAATGGAGCTAAAGGCATCGCAGGGGTGGTAACAACCTCTACGGAATCACTTCTACCGAGTTGTTGTACTTCGGGTAATTCAGGTCTTCTAGGTCGATGATTCCACGATCGATAGCGCTCTCCACATCCGGCTGGATGTCGCACATGCACTGGATCAGGTGTCTGGCCGTTTGACATACCGCGAGGAAGCCTTCTTCGCCCCACCACATCGTCTTGTTCGCGTACAAGCATCGCCCACCGCAAATGTCTTTAACGTCGCACGTCAGGCAAGGGCCGCCAACCTTGACCGAGTCACGCACGTTTTCTGGGTGAAAATCTTCGTCGTTGATGTGTGCCAGATCGTACTTGCGGTCGCTATCTGGTGCAACTGGGCACGCCGAGATACCGCCGCCCGTGCGGACGTTGAACGCGTCGCGACCTGATCCACAACGCAGTGTCACCTTCTCACCCGTGATCAGCGAGTGCAGTAGCGGCAGGAAGGGGGCAATTCCCAACAGCTTCTCCTCGTTTAGCAGGGTGTCGCGGAAATAAGTAGCGAGTTTGGTGATCGACGGGTTGTAGACTTCGTCCCGCCACTTGAGGAATCCCCGCGGTCTTCGTAACCGGCGTACATGGGGGTACTCCACTGTGCGTCTAGCTGCCAGTGCACGTGATCAAACAGCCCCAAGTCGAAGAGGTCTTTGACATCTTGGTAGATGTCGCCGCTCACGTGGCTAACTGTCATACGTGCGATCAGGTCTCCGGTGAATCCGTTCTTTCGGATCAGGTACCCATTTTCAATGGCTTGGCGCCAAGTACCGGCGCCACGGTTAGCGTCGGTGACTTTCTCCCCACCGTCGACAGAGATCAGGATGCAGTCCATCTTGTTCACTATTGGTGTTGGCGTCCGGTTTAGCTTGGTGCCGTTAGTCTGTAGCACGAATCTCGTGGGCTTGCCCTCATGCTGGGCGATGACCTTCTTAATGGCACGAATTTGGAGTAGTGGTTCGCCGCCATAGAAGCAGATGGCAAACGGTTCTTCTTCTCTTTTCAGGGGCTTGGCCAACTTGTCAAGGACATTGACTTTGTATTGACAGTCTAGCGGGTCCACGAGGTCTTCGATATCCAGATCTTCGGACGAGCCGCAGTACGTGCAGGCCAAATTGCAGCGTTGAGTTAAAGTCAGGAAGTATAGCATAGCAGGGGGTTGGTCGTAACACGAGATAAACGAAATGAGAGTGATATGGGCATGGTCGAATGCATGCATTGCCAGCCAGTGGTGATAGCCCACACTTCTATTGCGCCATGTAGCATTTCCGCACACAGCCAGCATTGATTCGAATATCAACCAATGAAAATATTTTACCAAGGTTTTTACCAATAGATATACGCCAATGTTGTCGAATCTGATTGGCCAAACCGCTTCAAGTTGCCTTTTGGCAAGTTGCTTGACCGTGTACTATGAATACGAATTGGCAATATGTCTAGAACAGAATGGGATGAAACACCATAGTCGGTATCACTGGGATGTCTACTCATAAAAAGCAGACCCATCAGTCAATACTGACACCGAAATATTCTTGATCGGACTGTCCAAATACTCCGCCACCACCGTCATGTCGCTGCTGTACGCGATGAACCCGGACGCACCAGACGCGCAAACCGCGAAGTCTTGATCAATAGGTGGCATCTTAAACAGGCTTCCCTCCGTATAGTCAATCTCATCGCCAACTAGGGGAAAGGATGGGGTAGTCATGACAGCATTGGACGCCAACGAGTCGAAGGGTATGGTTGACGGATGCACAGTTTGCTGGGAAGCGGCGGTGGTATCATTCCCGGTAGTTGTCACCAGGTAGGCACCGTCCACGAGCATGTACGTAAACTGAGTGTCGCCGTCGATGAAAGTGGTGAAACCGTTGGTGTTGCCGGAGGATACGATGGGGTTGGCGAAGAGATGGAAGATGGGCTGTCTGTGCATTTGCATCGACTTCCCTTGAGAATAACTTGGAGTCACAATGGCAGTGAATATTGGAAGCTTGGCTGCTGAGTAGATAGCACGTCTTGGCCGACATCACTATCGAGAGCTAATACCACAGCGGCAACACCGCACAAGTTTTTTGTTATTATGTGGCCTACCTAGGGCGACATAATCGCAGGGTAATTAGAGTATTAGTTACGCCAGAAAGTTTGCACACACACACAAAGCATAGCTCTCGTAAGTGTTAGTAAATTTTGACTGTTCTGACTTAGTTGGCGCTGGTTATATGCTAGTCTGGCTGAGAATCGACCAGCAGGTTTGAATCCCCCAGTAACTTCATGAAACTAGTTTATATAAAATAGGATAGGATAGTTTAATCATACGAGAAAAAAATCAACAAGGCCATCGATTTGTTTAGTGACACATCGCAACTTCATTCACGCGAGATTTATGCACAGCATCGCTCACTACATCGGCAATCAACAAAATGGACTACGATTGGTAACCATCAAAGGCCAGTGGCCGCAGCGCATGGAACCATTTTCACTTTATCCTAGTACCTGTAGTATGTTTTCAATGCGATTCGGTATTCTGGTCATCTCTCTTTGGTTGCCTCGCTTGCGGCTACTTTGAACGGCACTCGCGTCCTACAGCAGCAATCAAGCCACCGCAGACTCCTGAATTCGCTAGCTGATGTGTCGTCCCTGCGATTCCAAGTTATTCTTAAACGCAAGTCCATACACATCCACGGACAGCCCGTCTTTGACCTCTTCGCCAGACCCACAGTATCCCCCGACAACACCAGTGTGCGCTACGACGGCTTTACGACTTTCATTCAAGGCGATACCTGATTCACGTACATGTTCGTGAACAGCTTCGCCTACCTGGTAACAAGCACTGGGAACGACAGTACGGCAGCTGCCGAGCAACCAGTACGATGTATGCCGGTTTCATCGACTATACCATTCAACTCCATCGTCTCGGCGCTCAACGGGGCTGCAGCCATCCTAAGCACGTCTGCGGGCAGTGAGAAAGTCGAGCGCACGGGTGGAAGGAAACCCGTACAAGATAGTTATTGGCGGGCAAGACTTCGCTGTCTGCATGTCCGAATCTTCCGGTTTCATCGCGTATAGCAGCGATATGACAGCTACAGTGGAGTATTTGGGCAGCCGATCAAGAGCATTTCGGTGCCGTCATTGAATGACGGATCGCCTTCGTGCGAAAGCTCCAAGGAACTACATACCCCGGTGATACCAACTACGACTGGATGGACGATACCCTAGGGGGTCTCCCGGCTGAATTATTTGGAAACACCTATACCGATCGGTTCTACGCGGCGCATCTGAACCACGCAGACATAGGGTTTTTGACCCACGGTGATCTTCTGATCGGCTCTCAAATGCCAGCCAAGTGGTTCGAATGTCTGCTGAATTTCTTTCCACGAACGAATACCCTATGACTACAGGCTGTAACTTGCAAGCGCACTGTAAGTGTACGCCAAGCGTTGCCATCAAATATTAATTCCCATTATTTACGATAAGCTTACATGCACCGGTGCCTACTCATCAATGCTATCACCTTGTGTCTTTGACAACTCCCGATGAGGACGCTTCTTGCTCAATTTCACTTCCAATATGAAAGCCCTCGTGTTGTCGGCTTCTATAGTATTGTATTTTCTTGTACGCCGATTTGTTCTGGACCAGTAGAGGCATCATACTCTTCGGCGGCGGAATCCCTCCCCGGAAATTTATTATTTCGAACAGAGCTCCTGCTCTCCTTGCCAGTACTCCACAAACAGCTCGCTGAAAAGCGGGTCAAAGCCCTCACCTTCCAACATGCTCAAGTCGTGCGATGGCCAATCCCACGGCTTCCCGTATGAACCGTCCGGCTTGCATGAGAAATGCACCACTTTCGTGTTCTCCTTCAGCTCGGCTGTCGTGTCGAACATGGTACTTTTGGCACTTGGAGTCCGGCGGAAGTCCGAGTTCAGTACGGTGTATACTCCAGGGAGGTGGTGCACGAAGTCTGCAAAGTAGGCGTTGAGGATGTCCATGTCGAACCCGGCGGCAGCACCTCGTTCACGAGCCCATTGCACGATGCTGTCGAAGACCGTATCGCTCGGCTCAATGACCAACAGCGTGCTCGCGAAAAACGGCTGCTCTAACCAGTACGCCGTCGGAGCATACAGCGGCGCAGGCGGCAAGTGGAAGAGGTGGTCTAGGTTGGTCATGGGCACGGCGTCGGAGTCGAGAAACACAACCCGGTCGTACCCCCAGTCTTGGAAGGCCCGTAGTTTGGTGAGTGACTCTCTCCAAGTTCTTTCTGCGGCATCAGCGTGCAGCGGCTCAACGAGGATGGTTCGCACGTGCAGTTCGTCTTGCATTTTGTTGAGGAGGTGCAAGCCGACTCGTCGGTGTGCATGACGACGATATCGATGTGACTGGAGTTCATTTGCAGATTGTTGATGAGGCGGTCAATGAGTTGCAGAGCAGCGCAGGCGTAGGTGTTGCTAGTCGTGTAGAAGTAGGCGAAACGCTTTCGGGTTGACTGTTCCGTCAGAACGTCAGTCACTTGGTGGGAGTGTTCGGTTTTGTCCTTGTGAGAAGAGAGTGCTACTTTGTCTTTGATTGAGATGGTTTCCGTTTGGGAGGAGGGTACCGCCTGATCTTTCTGTGAGATGAGGGCAGCTTGGTCCAAGGAGGGTGTAGATTCGTCATTCTTGGGGGACTGTTCGTCTCGACCATTTTGTGACGTGACGGCACCTTGGTCTTCTTGGGAAGGATGTTTGGATTGGTCCTCCTGGGGGTACCTGTGTCTTTATCTCCCTGGGAGGTAACGGCAACGTGGTCGGCGTTGTTCTTTTCGGAGGCAGTAGTGGCCTGGGTGTCTTCTGTGGTGTTCTGGCTAAACCTCAGAGGTCCCAGTATCCCATGTCTGCTCACGGTTGCGAGCGTGTGTACCTCCTTGGTGGCAGTCAAGCTCTCAGACATTGTTGAGACAGTAAACCACCCAACTATAGCGAGAGCCATTGCAGTAACTATCACGTGCCTGTACGAATAGCAGTGTCGTCGGGCATGCTGGTTCGGCTGCTGCTGAAATGAAGAGTACTTTTTGAGCTCAGCCTCGATCTCGTCACTCTGAACGAGTCTAATGGCATTTCTGATCATTTGGAGCTTGCGTGAGGATTAAATTGTTGTCACGTTGGGGGTGCGTTGGCAAATGACAGCGCTCGCTAAGTATAAATGGTGTTGTGCCCTTGCTGTTGCAATAGGCAAAATTGAATTGTTGTCTCCACATCGCATCGCCATCAAAGATAGCACAAGAACTGGGATCATGCTGAAACAAACGTTCACAGCGCTGATAAGAATATTTCTTATTGACGTTCACACCGTGGACTATTGTCTACTTAGATTGATAACACTAACAAGTGTAGTAGCTCCATTGTTTCACTTTAGTGTGGTATGTTGTCTGGATATCTAATCCCAAACAAGACTATAGTGATTCCCAGGCGTTTTTGTGCTTACTTAGGATGCAAGCATATTTACTTTGCTATTGAGCAGGCGTTCGTGACTCGTTGCGTTTTGGGCACAAAGATTGATCGCAAACAAAGCAAGAAATCAAGGCGACGCATTTTAACGTAATTCAGATGTCTTATACGATTTTCTAGGACTTCAAACAGAACTCCTGCTCTCCTTGCCAGTACTCCACAAACAGCTCGCTGAAAAGCGGGTCAAAGCCCTCACCTTCCAACATGCTCAAGTCGTGCGATGGCCAATCCCACGGCTTCCCGTATGAACCGTCCGGCTTGCATGAGAAATGCACCACTTTCGTGTTCTCCTTCAGCTCGGCTGTCGTGTCGAACATGGTACTTTTGGCACTTGGAGTCCGGCGGAAGTCCGAGTTCAGTACGGTGTATACTCCAGGGAGGTGGTGCACGGAGTCTGCAAAGTAGGCGTTGAGGATGTCCATGTCGAACCCGGCGGCAGCACCTCGTTCACGAGCCCATTGCACGATGCTGTCGAAGACCGTATCGCTCGGCTCAATGACCAACAGCGTGCTCGCGAAAAACGGCTGCTCTAACCAGTACGCCGTCGGAGCATACAGCGGCGCAGGCGGCAAGTGGAAGAGGTGGTCTAGGTTGGTCATGGGCACGGCGTCGGAGTCGAGAAACACAACCCGGTCGTACCCCCAGTCTTGGAAGGCCCGTAGTTTGGTGAGTGACTCTCTCCAAGTTCTTTCTGCGGCATCAGCGTGCAGCGGCTCAACGAGGATGGTTCGCACGTGCAGTTCGTCTTGCATTTTGTTGAGGAGGTGCAAGCCGACTCGTCGGGTGTGCATGACGACGATATCGATGTGACTGGAGTTCATTTGCAGATTGTTGATGAGGCGGTCAATGAGTTGCAGAGCAGCGCAGGCGTAGGTGTTGCTAGTCGTGTAAAAGAAGTAGGCGAAACGCTTTCGTGAACTAGGTTGGTCCGTCTGAGAAGTGATGTTGGCTTGGTCATCGTCGACGCTGCGTGTGGAGTTCTGGTTGGGCTCCAGTGGTCTCAGCACCTGGTTTCTGGTCACTCTAGCGGTGGTGTCGGATTTCTTGATTGCAGTCATGGCCAATGGTATTCTCGTCATAGTAAGCCATCCTACGACAGCAACGAGAGCCATAGCTGTAATGAGCAGAAGTCTATGGGAGCAGCGATGTTGGCATCGTTGAGAGTATTGTTCTGGTGGTGGAGAAGGGCGGCTTTTCCCGAGCTCGATCTTGATCTCTTGTGGGTGTGTTGGCCTGGTGGCAATTCTATTCATGAGTACCGACCGAGGAATTACTGTTGTAAGGGTGAGATCACAAGTGAAGGCATAGTATTACTGCTTGGCAACTGCAGAACTGGGTGCATTTCTTACTGTGTTTGGTAGCCCATTCACCGTCTGTATTGACTTTTGTCAGTATCAAGGATCGCGTGCATTTCTTACTGTGTCTGGTAGCCCATTCATTGTCTGTATTCACTTTTGTCAGCATCATTATTGATCGCGTACATGGCAGCTGGTTCTCAAAGACGGTCCGTGCAGATACGAAAGCGTGTGATGGTACACATGAATATCCACAACATGAACAACAATAATGTCCGCTTTACTTTCAGAAAAGCACATAGCGAGCTCGTCGATTATATAAGCGATACCGAACTTGAGCGGAAGCGCAGATCAAGCTCATGTAAAAATATGAATAAGTAAAACTTTGCACCATTGGATGGTGATTCACAAGCTACAGTCGTAAATCACGTGGTACATATAGCACATGAGTGAATTTTACCGGGTACATCGAAAGTGCTGGTACCACTGAAGTAGTACTTGGAGCGCGATCGATCAATCACCTTACCAATGAGTCCTGCTCTATGCTTCGAACAGCTGAAACTTGGTCACCTGGTCTCTCGAGTTCCTCCAACTGTCCGTCCAGAGTCAACGTTGACAGTTCCTAGTGCAGTAGGACACAAAGCGTCTTGTCAGCAAAAAGCAGTGTACGGCTACGGAATATTTACTCGACGGCTCGTATGTACTCCAGTTCATAGTTATATTTGCATATACTCCTGGATACAAGTAATTGGTCAGTTGGTACTGGACTGCTTTATCTATTGTAGCTGCTGGCGTTGGTGGTGAAGCTTCAAGTGCTACTTCAGTGGTACCAGCACTTTCGATGTACCCGGTAAAATTCACTCACGTGCTATATGTACCACGTGATTTACGACTGTAGCTTGTGAATCACCATCCAATGGTGCAAAGTTTTACTTATTCATATTTTTACATGAGCTTGATCTGCGCTTCCGCTCAAGTTCGGTATCGCTTATATAATCGACAAGCTCGCTATATGCTTTTCTGAAAGCAAAGCGGACATTATTGTTGTTCATGTTGTGGATATTCGTGTGTACCATCACACGCTTTCGTATCTGCACGGACCAGCTTTGAGAACCAGCTGCTCATGAACGCGATCAATGATACTGACAAAAGTCAATACGGACAGCGCATGGGCTACCAGACACAGTAAGAAATGCACCCAGTTCTGCAGTTGCCAAGCAGCAATACTATGCCTTCACTTGTGATCTCACCCTTACAACAGTAATTCCTCGGTCGGTACTCATGAATAGAATTGCCACCAGGCCAACACACCCACAAGAGATCAAGATCGAGCTCGGGAAAAGCCGCCCTTCTCCACCACCAGAACAA
Source organism: Phytophthora kernoviae (assembly GCA_008080845.1). Classification (NCBI taxonomy): domain Eukaryota; phylum Oomycota; class Peronosporomycetes; order Peronosporales; family Peronosporaceae; genus Phytophthora; species Phytophthora kernoviae. The sequence goes on along the minus strand of VKKV01000469.1, from coordinate 61,166 downwards.
TACTCTCAACGATGCCAACATCGCTGCTCCCATAGACTTCTGCTCATTACAGCTATGGCTCTCGTTGCTGTCGTAGGATGGCTTACTATGACGAGAATACCATTGGCCATGACTGCAATCAAGAAATCCGACACCACCGCTAGAGTGACCAGAAACCAGGTGCTGAGACCACTGGAGCCCAACCAGAACTCCACACGCAGCGTCGACGATGACCAAGCCAACATCACTTCTCAGACGGACCAACCTAGTTCACGAAAGCGTTTCGCCTACTTCTTTTACACGACTAGCAACACCTACGCCTGCGCTGCTCTGCAACTCATTGACCGCCTCATCAACAATCTGCAAATGAACTCCAGTCACATCGATATCGTCGTCATGCACACCCGACGAGTCGGCTTGCACCTCCTCAACAAAATGCAAGACGAACTGCACGTGCGAACCATCCTCGTTGAGCCGCTGCACGCTGATGCCGCAGAAAGAACTTGGAGAGAGTCACTCACCAAACTACGGGCCTTCCAAGACTGGGGGTACGACCGGGTTGTGTTTCTCGACTCCGACGCCGTGCCCATGACCAACCTAGACCACCTCTTCCACTTGCCGCCTGCGCCGCTGTATGCTCCGACGGCGTACTGGTTAGAGCAGCCGTTTTTCGCGAGCACGCTGTTGGTCATTGAGCCGAGCGATACGGTCTTCGACAGCATCGTGCAATGGGCTCGTGAACGAGGTGCTGCCGCCGGGTTCGACATGGACATCCTCAACGCCTACTTTGCAGACTCCGTGCACCACCTCCCTGGAGTATACACCGTACTGAACTCGGACTTCCGCCGGACTCCAAGTGCCAAAAGTACCATGTTCAACACGACAGCCGAGCTGAAGGAGAACACGAAAGTGGTGCATTTCTCATGCAAGCCGGACGGTTCATACGGGAAGCCGTGGGATTGGCCATCGCACGACTTGAGCATGTTGGAAGGTGAGGGCTTTGACCCGCTTTTCAGCGAGCTGTTTGTGGAGTACTGGCAAGGAGAGCAGGAGTTCTGTTTGAAGTCCTAGAAAATCGTATAAGACATCTGAATTACGTTAAAATGCGTCGCCTTGGATTTCTTGCTTTGTTTGCGATCAATCTTTGTGCCCAAAACGCAACGAGTCACGAACGCCTGCTCAATAACAAAGTAAACGTGATCGCATCGCCTTAGATACACGCCAGCCTGGCACCAAACTCGGTGATATTGTTGTGGTCCCGCGACTTTGTTCATTTGAACGTGTGGCTTCGCCGACATTGATGAAAATGCTCGCAGTTGTCCTGCTTTTTATCCTAGACTTGTGTTCGTAGCTCCGTTCAAATTTGAATTTGTGTTTAAATTGGCGGGAAAGTGTATTCTCATTCGAATAGTTTGAGCTAGTTCAGTTTTACGCCATTTTCATTAGTACGATTGGGAAATGCATGTCAATGATCCTCTACATGTTCCATCTCTCTTAAAGATGAAACGCGTGGACAGAGCGCGTGGAGAACGCGTGCCTGGGTTTTTGGCGGGTTCGCGGGTCGTTTTCCAGGGGTTTGGCGCCAAAAATATCATTGCGTTCTCTTTTTTCATTCGCTCAAATGTGTTTCGTCCAATCATCGTGTCCAAAATCCTCTCTCCTTTTGCCTCCACCACTTGGCGCGTCTTCCGGCAGTCTCCAATCTGCCACGAAGAGCTCAAGCCCCATAGATTAAACCAATCTCGCTGAAAATGTATGTCGTCAAGCGGGACGGACGCCAAGAGGACGTCAAGTTCGATAAAATCACCGCGCGCATAACCAAACTATGCTACGGATTGAACCCTGAATACGTGGACGCGATCAAGATCTCCCAGAAGGTGGTGGCAGGAGTATACCCAGGAGTCACCACCTCGGAACTAGACGAACTCGCGGCCGAGACTGCCGCCTACTGCAGCACCCAACACCCAGACTTCTCCAAACTCGCGGCGCGTATCGCCGTCTCCAATCTCCATAAAAACACCGACAAGGTCTTCAGTGAAAACATTGAAGTGTTCCACAAGAACGTCCACGAAAAGACGGGGCAGCAGCCCTCTCATTGCTGACGATGTCTATGACATTGTCATGCAGAATAAAGACCAACTGAACTCGGCCATTATCCATGACCGAGACTTTGAATACGATTATTTTGGCTTTAAGACACTGGAGAGGGGATATCTCTTCCGTGTCCACGGCAAAGTGGTGGAACGTCCCCAGCAGATGATCATGCGCGTGGCTCTAGGCATCCACAAGACGAACATCAAGGCGGCACTTGAGACTTACGAACTCATGTCGCAAAAATTCTTCACCCACGCCACCCCCACGCTGTTCAATGCTGGTACCCCACGTCCACAATTGTCTTCGTGCTTCTTGTTGGCCATGCAGGATGACTCTATTGAAGGCATTTATGACACTCTGAAACAGTGTGCGTGCATCTCCAAGTGGGCAGGAGGCATTGGCATCAGTATGCACAACATCCGAGCTACTAACAGCTACATCCGCGGCACGAACGGCTCGTCCAACGGCATCATCCCCATGCTGCGAGTGTTTAACGATACGGCACGTTACGTGGACCAGGGTGGAGGTAAACGCAAGGGATCATTTGCGATTTATCTGGAACCGTGGCACGCTGATGTGTTTGAGTTCTTGGATCTGCGCAAGAACCATGGTAACGAGCTGCACCGTGCACGTGACTTGTTCTATGCTCTGTGGGTGCCGGATCTATTCATGAAGCGTGTGGAGGCCAATGGCAAGTGGAGTTTGTTCTGTCCCAACGAGGCTCCCGGTCTGTACGAGTGCTGGGGAGAGGAGTTCGAGACGCTGTTTGAGAAGTACGAGCGTGAAGGCCGCGCCCGCAAGACAATCAATGCTCAACAGCTGTGGTTCGCTATTCTGGACGCGCAGATTGAGACGGGCGTGCCTTTCATGTTATACAAGGACGCCGCCAACCGCAAGTCTAATCAGCAGAACCTCGGCACGATTCGCTCGAGCAACTTGTGCTGTGAAGTGATGGAGTATACGTCGCCTGATGAGGTGGCCGTGTGCAACTTGGCGTCCGTGGCGCTCCCCAAGTTCGTTGAGAACGCCGTATTCAACTACAAGAAGCTGTATGATGTCGTCAAGGTGATCACACGCAACCTGAACAAGGTCATCGACGTCAACTACTACCCCGTTATTGAGGCTCGCAATTCCAACATGCGTCACCGTCCTGTTGGTATTGGTGTGCAGGGCCTTGCGGACGCTTTCATCCTCATGGACTTTGCGTTCGAGAGTCCGGAGGCGCGTGAGCTCAACAAGAATATCTTCGAGACCATCTACTACGCTTCTATGGAGACGTCAATGGAACTGGCCACGGAATTGGGCCCGTACGAGACTTTCAGGGTTCGCCTGCCAGCAAGGGTATCTTCCAGTTCGATATGTGGAACGTCACGCCTTCCTCCGGTCTGTGGGACTGGGCTGCGCTTAAGGAGAAGGTGGTCAAGAACGGCCTGCGCAATTCGCTCCTGGTCGCGCCGATGCCGACGGCGTCTACGGCACAGATCCTCGGTAATAACGAGTCTATCGAACCGTTCACCTCTAACATGTACAACCGCCGCGTGCTTGCGGGAGAGTTTACCATCGTGAACAAGTACCTGATGAATGAGCTGATTGAGCTGGGTGTGTGGGCTCCTGAGGTGCGTAACCAGATCTTGAATGACGGCGGTTCGGTGCAGAATGTGAGCTCCATTCCGGACCACATCAAGGAGAAGTACAAGACGGTGTGGGAGATCAAGCAGAAGTCGATTCTGGACCTGTCTGCGGATCGTGGTGCCTACATCTGTCAGAGTCAGTCGCTGAACATTCACATCGCCGAACCGACAAAAAGCAAGCTTACATCGATGCACTTTTACGCGTGGAAGAAGGGGCTCAAGACGGGCATGTACTACATGCGCGGACGCCCGAAAGCTGACGCCATCCAGTTCACCGTGGACAAGCAGGGCATCGACCAACAGCGTGCCAAGGAGGCTAAGGATGCTGCTGCTGCTGTTGCTGCTCCCTCTACTGTTTCGGAGACTGTTACTCGTGCAGGTGACGACGAGGATGATTGCCTCGTGTGTGGCGCTTAGGTATGGGAGAATGCACACCTATGAGCTGTTGTGCTGGCACGTCGTTGCTCTCCCTCGTGGTTGAGCATTGGAAGCAAGTGCAGAAGCAAATATGTGGCACATTTTAGATATTAATTTTAATCCTAAAATTTGCTTCTTTATTAGTTTGTCTTCCGTAGAGCTTGAGGACAACCAGTGTTTGGAGCAAGAGCCATGGCAGGAGACAGCTCTTTACTACAGTACATGTAGGATTGACATTCATGTATACTAACCACTCAGGTAATTGTGTTGGATTTGCTGTCTACTACACTTGAACGTGCTGTGAGCTACGAAGACGGCATGCGTGGCAATGCCCCATCATCAAGAACGCTCGGAACTGGAAGTTGTCTACGATACTTCTCACACAATTTGTTGTATGCATCGACGAGGACTGGATCGTTCACATCTCCGTGGTAATTGGCGTTCACGAACGTCGTCCACTCGCGAATGTCGATCTCTTCGGGCGAGTGGGTGAAGCACCCGCCCTCGCATTGACACTCACCGCCATACTCCTTAGGCAGATTTTCTGGTGCGACGAATTCCAGCAGTGCCTTGGTGATGTCTTTTTGGCCTCGTAACACGTGAATGCGCTCGCGTGTCTTGGGGTTGACAAGCGGCGAAACGAGCTTCCAAATGAGGTTGAACCACGCTGGCGGGTTAATGATGAAAATCTGGTACACTCTCTCGGGATTGTACGTGGCGCTGACCTCACCCCATTTCTTGGTGTAATTGACGACATCACTCGACATGTCAGCCATGGAGATGCCCTTGATATCGTAGATCTTGAGCATATTACCTTCAGGGAACGGGCGAGGATCCACTACATTCCACATAAACTCCATCATGCGCACGTGGTGCATGATTGCCTCATCTTCCGTCACTCCGCGGTCAGTAAAGTCGTGCAGCGCCTTCCGCTGGCCGCCAAGGAACTCGAAGGAAATAAGGTGACCATGTCGATCCTTCTTGTGTACGAAGTGCGTGAAACTCTCCTTCATGTCTGTGAATACATCCGACGGGCGCAGCAAAATCGTGTCCACGTCATTCTCTTTTCGCCACTTCATCGTAGCAGCATAACGCTCTTTAGCCTCCTCGACATCGCCCTCGCAACCTGCTAGGAAGCGATTGTCTAGCTTCAGCTCCTCTTCCTGATTATCCTCGTCATCGCCCCTCTAAAGACCCCTCGCTCTTGCCCATTGTGACTCCGACACATACAACGTGTAATTGCTTCGCCTGAGAGAATCTCTTGGTTGTTAGCAACAAGCTGATGCGCTCATGGAAGCGAGTGAGGAATAGAACAAGCGCTGAAAGCCACGCTAACAGCTCGAAGGAACCATTGTCCATCGAGTTCATGACTGCTGCCATCGCCGCCAAAAATGAGGTTAGCCCCCAGAAACGACGATTGTTCTCGTCAGAACCATCTAGAGCACCCAGAGCCTTCTCCGAGGTAACGGCGACATGCAGCACGTGATCATCACGTGGACCATTCCCCAGTGAGTCTGCTTCGACTGTGACGGGTGGTTGACCCTTCTTAGAACGGGTAAGCATCTCACACGAGTAGAGCGCGATGCCATTAGCAGATGGGCCATTCACGTAGAAGCGAAGGATGCTGGAAGGATACATCTCCACCTGAAAGCCTCCACCTACAGCCGGGTTGCTCATTACAACCGCTTCAGGAAGAGACGACTCGTGCTGGATGGTAACACAACTGATACTGTTATCTTCTGGTTGCGGTCCGCGTTGCAGTTTGAACAGTGCATCTTGGAAAAGCTGCATAGCTTTGCGCAGTGTAGTCGCAATCTCCGTGCACTGTTCAGGGGTACGCGCTCGCACACGAAACACTCGACCATCTGACCGGATGACTGTGAGGATACGCGCGAACTGGTCGTTGACTTCAATGTGCAGGATATCCGACAAATGGACCGACGATCTCACCTCTCCAAGTGCCATCGATGAAACAGGAGCCGACTCATCATCGTTCACACTTCCGGTCGCTTTAAAGCACAGCATCTCCGCTGTCGTAAGCATGAAGATCCTCCACTTCCACAACGCCACATTGGCACTCATCCGTCGACTCGCCAACGATCTCCCGCCCATAGTAAACGTTCCTAGATACAAAATCTCGTCCATAGTGTTATCTTGTTCCTCCAAGAGACAGCTATACAAGATACCAGGCATCGCGTTGGCGTTATTGTTCGTCAATCCGCTGCCCATAGTGGTTAAACTGAAGCTGCCTCGACTTCGGACTTCTGAGCTCCTGCTGCAGTCACTGCAGCACCTTCCTGTGTCTCTTTTCCAGGGGCGTCAATGGCACGAGCATTGCCATCCTCTCCCCAGTGAGTGGCGACAGCTCCGGGTCGCTCTCTTTCAGCATAGTTTGGATTGGAGTCATCTCTTAACCGAAGTCGTTTAGGACTCCTGTAGCCTGCTCGACGCTGCACCAAGTGGCGTGTGCACAAGTCGCACACTCGAACCTCCTTCATAATGCCCAAATGTGGCAATGGCACTTGGTTTTACTGTGAACGCCACAGACAGCCATGCCACAGTTCCGACAGCGATGCTACCTCAAATAACCACATTTCCACTCAGAAAAGTTAGATACGCCTAAAAATTCACTTAACCGAGCCTCAAATAACTTACACGGAGTCGTAACAACCTCAATGGAACATTGCATACATGACACTTGGAATCGGCGCCAGTCGGGTGCTGTAGCATCCCGGGAGCGGATTCAATGGACCGTAGACTGCTCATAAAGGACGATCCGGTGGTTGTAGTCTCTTCTCCGCTGGTGTTATGGTTGCTATTGCTCTTGAAATGCGAAAAAACGCCGCTTTACGACGCTGTATCTCCTCTGTCATGGATAGCTCCGTCTCCGCTCCACTGGGGGATGGTGGAGAGGGGAAGATGTGAACGAAGGCGGCGTCAAGTCTGGTGCTCGTTCACGGGTGGACTCCCGCAGGAATCGCGGCATTCCCATTCGCTCGCCGGCGCCCATGAGGTACGAGGCGTATTATACGGCGTGTCGTTTAGCGTCTGTTGGTCTGATAGTGAAGTGAAGTGACAAGAACGAATGAATGTGACGAGCGACATGGACATCGAAAAGATAGAAATACATAACCTTTAGAAAAAATAACTAAAATATTAAAGTTAGTGTTCAGATTACCTGCAATAATACATCAGAATATTACATTTGATTGTTGTTATATTAACCTAAACCTGATACACCCGTTCGACCCAACGCAGGAGTCAGCAAGCGTCATTTGGAAAGGCTCCAATAGTGTCCAGTATTGTACCCCCATCGGAGCTCCGTGCACAACGAGTGTAATGAGATGGATTTTCGCGCTGATCCGAGTAATGCCTAACTATGGGTCACCAGGATAAACTTTGTTGTTTGTTGTTTGTTGCTAGATTGTTTACTACCAAGAAGCCTTATCGCTCTCTCCCGATGTTTATGCCAAAACATGCATCGACTAAGGCCGCAGCAATTTTCTCAACCAATCGCAGAACGGAATCAGCTTCCACTTCAACTTAGTTCTTACTCGAAGCTCGTTAGTCGAGAGTCCATCGATAGTCGATACTGATGCCACCAGTACCGGCACAGCGCAGTTTAGTCGATAGATTCAATACACTTTTGCATTGCTCAGGCCACGGTTTCCTCGGGTTCAGTTACGTCTTGAGTTTCCGAAACTTATGTCTGAACACGGTAAGACGACGACGTTATCCTGCAGCAAGATGTTCGCATCGACGGCCATAAAATTCACGATGCACACGACTGTAAATTTCATAACCCTTCAATTTCATGACTGGCATCGGAATGAACGCAGTCACGGACACCACTACGTTCAGTCGGCTTTATTCATGCCGAAAGATCGTCTCTCTGCGCTGGTAGCTAAAATATATAGTTTAAACGCCAGGTTTACACTCGTCTCGCGGGACAAGTTTCTCCGCTTCCAAATCTGCCAGATCGAAAAGAGTCCGTGCCAGTCTTGACGTAACGTTCGCCCCAAGACTGAAAGTCTCACGCGATGTCTGAGCTGTAGCCAGCCGCCTCTTTCTACCTTTCTTCCTGAGTGATTCAGCGACGCCGCGCAAGAAGAGCAGTGCCAGCCAGCACTTGCGACTTTGGACGAACGGTGAAAGCTCTTCGGCAGCGGTCTTAGTGGCAGGTGGCGTGTACTTGTTAGGGGTGCTCTATCATGGCTCCTCCAAATATTCGGGGCCGGTTTGTAGGCTCCATGGTCGACACCTGCCTCTCCAGTAACGCACCGCTAACCCCACAGTCATTGGGACCATCAGACGACATCGACGTCATGCTACCAGGAGTTGATGATGCGATTGAAAATATTGACGTGGAAGCAGGACGAGAAGGCAGTTTGGTGACACCACAGAGCACAATAAGATCTCCTTCAGCCCCAGGGACGCACTATGGTTGTCTGGATTGTGATACCATTGTAGCAGGCGAGGTCAGCACAGAGAACAAACCGAAATCGTTCGACTTCACGGCGGAAATTCAAACAGCTCAACGTCGTCAGCGTGGAATACTACAGCAGTGCTCCATCAGCTGGCAGCATGTTTCGTACATTATCCATCCTCGGAAGCGCTGGCTGTCGGGGCGATTCGGTTGTGGTAAGCACAGCTCCCGACACCAACGCCGGGTCGAACTTGAGCGTCAACAGCCTCGGAAAATCCTAAATAATGTATGGGGCAGGTCCGACCTGGAGAACTCACGGCCATTATCGGCCCCTCAGGAGCTGGCAAGACCACTTTACTTGATATTCTGGCTGACCGTCTACAACCTGGTGGCCCTGGTGTGCGTGTCGAAGGCATTGTGGACGTGAACGGCCAACCGCGAGATCCACACACTTTCCACTCCATCATGAATTACGTATCTCAAGATATGGCATTCCTAGGGTCGTTCTCTGTTCTTGAGACTCTGCAGATCGCCGCAGGCCTTGGCCTCCCAAGTTATGTCCCCACCCTCACTCGTGAATCTCGAGTGCAGGACGTTATTGATGCCATGGGGTTACGAACCTGCATGCATGCCAATGTTGGCGACGTTTTCCACAAAGGAATCTCTTCAGGACAGCGTAAGAGACTCGGTATTGCAGTGGAATTGCTTTCGGACCCATCCCTGCTACTGCTTGACGAACCAACCTCAGGACTTGACGCTTCTTCAGCTCGAAGCGTGATGCAATACATTGAAAGGCTGTGCCAGGAGAATGGAAAGAACGTCGTGTGTACGATCCACCAGCCATCGTCATCCATTTACGACATGCTGACGAACCTGGTGATCTTGAGTGACGGCGAGTTGGTATACTTCGGTCCGACAAACGTTACACTTGCACATTTTTTCTCCATGGGCTACGTGTGCCCCATGTACTCTAACCCGGCAGAGTATTTCTTGCACCTGGTGAACGCAGACTTCCACCCAAATTTGCAGCTTGATGCTTTTGTGAACGCACTTGAGGAGGGGCCAGGACCACAGCGATTGCGTGTAGACATGGCTCGAGACCGCTCAATGCGAGATTATCTCATAAACTACGAAATGCTGCGCGCCTTGCGGCCGTCGCGACTGGACCAGTTCAGTGTACTGCTGCATCGAAATTTGTCCAACAATTGGCGGCATCCTGGTGTGTTTTGGCTACGAGTACTCATGTACGTTTTGCTGTCGTTCATGGTCGGCACAATGTATCTGAGCTCGAACCAGAAGATCACTAGCGCTGCAATGGTCCCTCTGCTATTCTACGTTCAAGCTTTCTTGGTCTTCATGTCCGTAGCAGCTATGCCAGCACTTCTGGAGCAGCGAGCCGTCTTGGAACGCGAAGTTCGTTCGAATTCCTTACATCTGTCAAGCTACACGACTGCCAACCTCCTTGGTGCACTGCCCGGCATCACACTCATCTCACTCCTGGCGTCAATCATCGTCGTGTACTTTGCGCATGTGCATTCGTTCGATCGTTCTTCCTGAACTTAACACTGTCGCTCATTGCTGCAGAGTCCATGATGCACCTGCTAGGCGCTGCTGTGCCCCACTACATCATGGGCATCGCTTTGGGCGCTGGTCTCTTCGGTATGTTTATGCTTTGCGAAGGCTTCATGGTGCCGTTCGCTGCCATTCCCGCATATTGGCGCTGGGGCTACTACATCGCTTTCCACACGTACTCGTTTGAGTCTTTCATGTACGAACACTTCTCAAATGAGAACACGGAGGAGGCGTGGAGGCTACTCAAGAGCTACGGCATGGAGAACGTCAATGTGCCTCGCAACATGCTCATTATTGTGGGCTATGCTGTAGCGCTGCAACTCGCCGCCATCGTCGTGCTCTTCCTGCGCTTCGGCCGCCACAGACATCGCTAGACCACAGCCGGAGCGGTAACTATAACTGTAGTGATGTAAGTTTTCAATATCGTGGCGATTACAAAATATGACCTTCTGCTTTATGTCGAAGCTCTGCATACAGATTGCGGACCGATGGACCACAACACATCCGCCGGAGATCCTCTGAGGCTTAGATTAAGTACTTTTGTCGATTTCAGCCACACAATTGCACGTCGTCAACGTTGTTGCGACAACATGAAGCCAGCTGTGTCACCACCGCAAAAGCGACGGACACGTCTTGACAATCGGTTGTGGATAAAAAATTGAGTCTCGCGCGAAAGAACTGCGCCGCCGTGTTCCAGTCAAAGACTGACGCCGCGCGAGACTTGAGCCGTGGCCATTTGCAAACGCTCGAAGATTTGCGTGATGGGGTGTAGCATTTGGGTCCTGGTCCGCCGTTGACGCTCGCCGCTTTCTGTCTTTAGTCGTGAGGTTGTCGTTTCCGTAGTTATATGAAGCAGATGGCTTGCCTTGAGCTGCTCGAGTTGAGGTGTTTTAGCGCCAGACCTGCTGGAAGCAGCAGCGCACTGCTATCGGAAGTTGCAGTTCCTTCTATTATAATGCTGTAATGATGCCTTCAAGCTCTGAGTGGTGATCAGAAATGCCAATAGCGTTGGCAACACCCCGCCGGGAAGCGTGATTGAAGGTTCGATCACCATCCATTGAAGTAACCCTTCAAATATGCTCAAGATGACTGAAGTCTGCTAAACGAGACGTTTTAGCGCACTGCAGACTGTAGTCTAATGACCGCGCGGGTCACCGCGGCCAAGGGCTCAGCCAGGATCATATCCGTACCTTTCCTTTTACAGCCCAACCTCGATGGTTGCGCCAGGTTGGAACGACGCAGACGCCCGGTTTTGGTGAGGGCTTGGCCTGATTGGTCACCTCAAACAATTCGAGCGTGACTCGACTCGACGATCACGTGGACAGTGCAGCGGGTAAGCGCATTCGTCGAGTCTCGACAGCGCTGCGAGTTCGAGCCGATGAATTGCTTTGATTCAAAAATCTTCCTCCAGGGAATTGGTTTTGCCAACCGCGTTGTATGCACACATTTGTACGCATGCAGCATTACATGTAGCACGCCGGCTAGGTCCAACACCCGTCAGTTTAGGAGCATTGCATCTCGGGAGCCCAAGTCCCTCGTGTCACAACCAAGGTGTGTAACGTAGTCATGTTAAAGACTCGACAGCCGTTGAACAGCGATCATCAATACTGTTGCATACCTCAAGAATCAAGACTGTCTTGTCTTGGCGGACAAGCCATTTTGCCTTCTGAAGGTTTCCCTCATGCATACGATCGATCACGCAATTTAGCCTGCTTGCCCCTGACGAAGTCGAAGCGGTCTCAAATTGAGATTCCTAACTTTGGAGTCCCAAGTGCCGAGAAGCATCCAGGACTTACCGTGTGATGTGGTGATGTGGTGATGCCCGACATCCTACTACCCGCCGTTTGTCTGCGCACCTTTGCCGTACCGTGTTGGTTGTGAAGTGATCTAGACGATGTCATTCCAACAGGATGTCGACAGTACCCAATGCTCTTAGCATTGCTATCTCCTACCTCTAGTCTCAGCAACAAAACTTTACAACGCTATATGTAACTAGACTTGTACCCAAAACGCACCGGGCGCTGTCTGTTTCGGCGAGTTGAGTCGACCTTATTCGCGTTAACTCATACCTACGATTTTGCTGTCGCCCTGCCATCACAACTCGATTGTGGCTCTCCCTTATCGAGGGAGCTGCATTATAGGTTTAATTTGAGCGGCCCCGCCTCCCTTGCCCTCCCGCGCCACTTACGTTTGATCTGCAGCAGGTCCCTGTAACGACAGGGCGGGTTCAACTGCTCGCAGCCAGTCAGTGGAAAGCCCAGCCTCTGCCGTACAAGGTGAGACTGTGCCGATCTCTGGAGATCACGCCACCAACTTTATGTGCACATGTTGTGATGTCGATGTCCAACAAGGCGCACTGTCCAAAGCAGAAGGAAGAGCCCTACGCCTCCGTTCGACCCGTTCTTTACCAATTGAGACTCAGGCACTTACGTTGTCGCCGTGGCTCGACAAGTGGGGCGAGATAGGTAGGCACAACGCAAAAGACCGAGTCAGAAACAGTAAGTCCGTCGAGTCGACCGACAGAGTGACTGTAGCGAACTCAGACAGGAAGGATCGATCGCTTGTCAACTACAGACATGAATTCCGACCGCAAACCCGTTCAACGACAGGTATCAAATTCAAGCAATAACACCCCAATGAGCTCTGAAGGATCAGAGCCTACCGCCGTCCTTGGTGCACCGATGTCGCGTGCGGATCTTGAACGCAGCCGCGCGCGCTTGAACACAGCGGTCTGAATCACCAAATTGGCATCAACCAACAGATCAGCGAGCTCATGTCGCCGGATGCCAACTACAACAATTTGGACACACTGAAGGGACCGGCGCCGCATGCCTTCAGCAACAACACCGTGCCGGCGAAGCCCAAGGTGGCGCTGTTCGACCAGAACTCGGAGCTTTCTACGGAGGGATTCCGCCAACGCGCGGCTGCTCAAACTTGCTCCATCAGTTGGCAGCACATTTCGTTCTTCATTCAGCCAAAGGAGAAAAAGACGTCGCGATTCGGTCGCAACAGCAAGCGCAGCTCGGGTCCGTCGGGACTCGAGGCGCAGTTCGAGCGCCAACAGCCTCGCAAGATTCTGAACAACGTCTGGGGTCGATCCGGACCCGGTGAGCTGACTGCCATTCTGGGCCCGTCCGGAGCTGGTAAGACCACGCTGCTGGACATGTTGGCCGACCGAGTGCCGTCGGTAGGCTCGGGGGTGCATCTGGAGGGTTTGGTCGAAGTTAACGGCCAGCCTCGTGACCTCCGCACCTTCCACTCCATCATGAACTACGTGTCTGAAGACATGGCGTTTTTGGGCGCTTTCACCGTCCTCGAGACGCTGCAGATTGGTGCCGGTCTCAGTCTTCCCGGCCACATGCCTCCAGCCCAACGTGAAGCTCGAGTCCAAGATGTGATCGACGCTATGGGTCTGCGGACTTGTGCTAACGCCCGGGTTGGTGACATTTTCCACAAGGGTATCTCATCAGGCCAACGTAAACGTCTAGGTATTGCTCTGGAACTGCTATCGGACCCCGCCCTGCTTCTTCTGGATGAACCGACCTCGGGACTGGATTCGTCTTCGGCTCGCGGTGTAATGCAATACATTGAACGGTTGTGTCAAGAAGGCGGCAAGAACGTCGTGTGCACGATTCACCAGCCGTCGTCGTCCATCTACAGCATGCTAACGAATCTCGTTATCTTGAGCGGTGGTGAGCTGGTGTACAGTGGACCCACGAACGCTGCCATTGCTCACTTCTTCTCCATGGGATACGTGTGTCCCATGTACACCAACCCAGCTGAGTACTTTGTCCACTTGGTGAACACCAACTTCCACGAAGGTCTCAAGCTTGAGCCTTTCACGCGTGCACTCAAGGAAAGTGCTGAACCTCAACGTCTCCGTGCTGATGTCGTGCGAGACCGATCTCGTCGCGATAACTTGGCCAACCCGGAGCTTCTCAAGGCTATGCGCCCGTGGCCTATGGACCAGTTCCTCGTGCTTGTCAAGCGTAACTTGACGAACAATTGGCGCCACCCCGGTGTTTTCTGGCTGCGTGTGCTCATGTACGTGCTGCTGTCACTGATGGTGGGAACCATGTATCTGAGCACAAACAAGGGCATCAAGGACAATTCCATGGTGTCACTGCTCTTCTACGTGCAAGCTTTCCTGGTGTTCATGTCCGTGGCTGCATTACCCGCTCTGTTGGAACACCGTGCTGTGATGGAACGCGAGATGCGGTCGTATGCATTGTCGTTGACGGGATACACGATGTCCAATCTGCTTGCTTCTCTGCCTGGTATCATCCTCATCTCGGTCTTGGCATCTGCTATCGTTGTTTTCCTGGCCCACGTCAATTCGTTCGGCATGTTCCTGCTCAACCTGACGCTCTCTCTGATCGCTGCCGAGTCTTTGATGCACCTGCTAGGCGCTGCTGTGCCCCACTACATCATGGGCATCGCTTTGGGCGCTGGTCTCTTCGGTATGTTTATGCTTTGCGAAGGCTTCATGGTGCCATTTGCAGACATGCCTGTCTACTGGAAGTGGGGCTACTACATCGCTTTCCACACGTACTCGTTTGAGTCTTTCATGTACGAACACTTTTCAAAGGAGAACACAGAGTCATCGTGGGAGCTACTCAAGGGCTACGGCATGGATAATGTCAATGTCTGGAAGGACATGATTATTCTGGCGGGCTACTCGGTGGTGTTGCAGCTCCTAGTCATCTGTGTGTTGTTCTTGCGCTTTAACAGACACCGTCGTCGTGGATAAGCAGTGAATATATTAAACGTTCTTCAGTATAAGTGCTTTCGCTCTATTCTGTTCTTGATGGCGGCGAAATATGTACTTGAGCGCAGGAAAGTTGTAGCAAAACTCGCAGTCACGCACGCCAAGTTGTGCAACCCAATTCTAATACGAATTCGATTACAAGTAGAGAGCCGTCACCTGCTTTCAATGCAACCGGATGCATGAGTAGAAGTCTTGCATGCATGCCGCTGTGGTACAAGTATTGCTGTCCATATTCCGTCGTGACAAGCAACTTCAATGTCTGTTCTGCCGGATGATAAGGATTACCATCCAGCAGCTGGCATGTGCGTTAGCATCGCCCAACATTCGGCTGCAGCCACATGGCGAGCCAACTTGAAGCCTGATCATTCATGAACAGCTGAGCTGTAGCTAAGAGGAACATCACTCATCGAGACCACCTAGAACTGGTTATTACCCCGTGCTTTCACGTATTTGTATCAATTTTCGTTATCCCCCAGGTGCATGAGGTCGACTAGATGGCGGAGGGTCGGGCGTCTGTAGGAAGAGCAAACCGCACTTATTCAGAACGTATCATCTTTTACGGCAGGATTGGCAAAAGATAGAAAAACGATTCCTACCCATGTGGACAATTCCACGGCTGATCCAGGCCCGACAAGTTGCGAACAATCTAGAGTAGGCAGGTACGTGGTCAACACGGTGGGTTAGTGGTCATTCTCGAGTGCATAACATCATATCCAACAGCGCACTCTTTGCATCTCTTCTTTGTGAAGCGCAGTTCCGATCATGATCGAACTTCTACAAGCCCGCGACGCAAACATCGCCATTACTTTGGGTAACCGGATAGTCGACGGGTTTAATGGAGCGTCAGTCAGCAATGATGCTAGCTCGGATATCTGACGCCAAAATGACAAGCTCATGAATTAGATCTTTTCGTTCAACAACCAATAAGCAAAAAAATAAGCAAGCAAGCATACCTTCTGTGCCGAATTGCGTGTGTTTCGTAAAAGGCAACGAGAGCAGCTTCAATTTCTTCGTAGCCGGGGCATCCTTGTTCACTTGAAAAGTAAATCCATTCTTCGCGAACACGTCAAGATGGTCTAGTATGATCATTTCTTCTCCAGCTGTCACCTCCAGCATCAGTGGCCGCACAAGAGGTTGCTGGTGCATAACGGTAGTTTGCTGCAACGTCTCGTAATTGAATTTTTCGTCGCTCGCATGCTGGTCAATAATGAACAGATCATTGTCCAGTTTCCCAATGATAAATCCCAGGTTGAACTGGCCGAGAACTTCCATGCGCTTAAAATCTTCCTTTTTGAGTACGCGCTGTAAGGCTGCCGCAGCGACGTCATTGTCTACTTCCAACACGTTGCCATCCGATGAGGTTGAACACGCCTTCGGAACCTTGAGGCGGTTTTTCTTACGCTTCTGCTCCTGTTCCACTTCTTCATCAAAATATTGCTGTCGGTGCTTTATCATTTCGTCGAAGGACCATTCGTGTTCTTCTAGCGTCGGAATTGTGTCAGCCTGCGAAGGAGAATACATTCTCTGCTTTTTGGCAGGTCTTCGCAGGTCCACAGCGACAGGGTCCGAGGATGCCGAACGCGTATTTGATGGAGAAGGAAGATTCGTTGCTTCGTCGTTTTTTGTGAACTTCTGGTGTCCGATTTGCGCTACAGCAATGCTGAGTTCTCGGCTCCAAGACTTCAACAATAACGGCATGCTGCGGTTCTTGCGGCCCGAATCGTCTGTAGTTTCCTGAGATTCCTCGCGACGTGAAGGGCTCCTTGCTGACGTATCACTGTCTTCATCCTGACGGTCCACAGCGGAAAGCGCTTCGACGTCGCTGTGGTATCGTCTTTTGCGGAGATGGCGAAATGAGCGAATTCTCCGGAGGAGTTTCTGTCTTTTCAACTTGAGCAAAGGCTGTCATCAGCGGCTGAACTATAAATGTGCCTCGACTAGGCTCGTATAACTTGTTTAGGCTTGTTTTAAAGGCATCAATAATCTCCGCCTCCTGCAATATAAGCAAATAAAATACAGCGTTAGCACCATGCAATATTACGTTAATAAGAACGTGCAATCACACGAACATGTTTGATAAACGTCTCACGCTTGTCTGGGGTAACATTAACATCATAATCGCCAAGAGGAAGATGGAAATTAAGCACGCATGCCGGCTTCTGCTTCATCTCATATTGCCGCCATACTTCATTCAGTGTTTTCGTCATCTAGGAGCACAGATCGGCAATGCATGTTATTCGCTACCACATTGTGCACAGTCAAAATGGAGATCATAACAAATACTAACCTTGGGAAGATCAAATGGCCGTCCATTGATGAAGAAGAATTGACGATCGTTATCACTTCGACCGACACCAGCACCGACTTTTTGATACATAGCCCTCCACCTTACGTTCCTGACCACTTAAGTTGTCTTCACCCTGAGTATCAACAGAGTTCGTCTGCTCATCATCACTATTTTCTGCTCCGTCGCTTTCATTAGCCTTGTTTCCATCTTCCAACTTGGGCTGACCACGCAGCTCGAATTCCACACGCAGCAGCGTGCGGAAAACTTGGTTCCAAATACATTAGCAATATTCTCTCCCATCGTCTGGTGCGCTTGTGTAGCCAGCACAACATTGCGGTTGGCATTCTTGCCTGTGATATTAAACACACAGATCTTGACGTTCGCGCAGCTCACAGCGTACGCTTGCAGTACCTTGAGTAGCTTAGTATAGTGCTTCTTGATATTGCGATGGAAGTCCTTGTATCTTACTGCCAGCGGCTACATCAACAAAAACACCAATATCATCGTTTACACTTTGACATCAACAGAGTTGTACTACGATCTGAGCAGCACCTTGAACAGCTCTTCGACAGTCACTGTTGTACCCACAGGCCGCGCCTTCTTCGTCTCCTTCTTCAGCTCTCCACTTGAATCATATTCCAATAGCGCCCCCACAGCTTCATCTTTTGTCCTTGTGCACACAGAGAAGCTCGATGCCAACTCACAGATAGAGCTCAATGCTTCACCTCTGTTTACATATTGTATACCCCACTTTAGTGACATGAAAGAGTGTCATGTATCTTAAGTCTGTCCTCACCGGAAGCCGAAAGACGCGACGCTATCAATGTCCTCAAAGCTGCTGATCTTGGATGTGTAGTGCTTTTTCGCCAGGGTCTGGAAGTTTTCGGTGCCCACGCCCGCCCCGTTGTCGCTCACTTCGAAGGCGTCGCGGCCGAACTCTTTCAGTTTCACTTCTATCTGCGAGGCGCCAGCGTCCAGCGCGTTCTCCACGAGTTCCTTGACAGCAGTAGCTAAGTCCACTACGGACTGTCCGCTGCATATGCGTTGGACGTCGCGTCGGTCCAGGACGTGGAGCGCCGACGAGCGCGCGCTGAGTTCGGCCATTGGCGATGCGGAATGCAAAGTTCAACTTCCCGCCAAAACTTAACACTGGTATACCGGTAAAAATAAAACCGGTACCAAAAAATGGAACCGGTATAGCTGTGATGCCCAAAGCTGAGCTGAGCCTCCCGCACCGACCACCATGGTGATGAAGAAGCTGATTGGCACTGCGCAGGACCTGTGGCGTGCTCGGCGTATGCCCAAGCAAGTGCGCGCAAAGGACACGCGTCTGGCCTTCACGGATATCATCGTATGTATTGGCTAATAGTAAAATAATACTCGACAGATTACTGCAAATCATAATGCGAGCAATATTTAATTCGTGGGCAATGCACTGTAGGGTGATGAAAGCCAAAGGGAAGATGGCTGCGCACGGGTCCAATTCTGGAACTCATGGACGTCCTGGCGGGCACAATTACATGCCGGTACGACTTCTTTAAACCCTCTTTACTCCATGTTTTTACTTAATTATTAACAATGCTGTGGCTCTTATTGTTGCTCTTATTGTTGGTGCTGTAGAGTGTCCTTGGGAGCTACTGCCACCATCTCGTTCGACCGCGTTGACTTAGTGAAGCCAGTGTTTCATGGAGACCTGGTGCGACTGGAGGGAGAAATCATCGGACTCAGCAATTCGTCCATGGCAGTGCAGGTCAGCGGCTTCCGACACGATGTCCCTACGGGCAAATTCGAGCACACGCACGATGCGATCATTACGATGGTCGCCATCAACCGATTCGGTCGGCCGCGGAAGGGGCTACCCACACTGTTTGATCCGGACCGGGCGGACTATTGCCTGAAGATGCGGGAGATCGCGAACGATCGCAAAGGTCTTGCCAAACGCTGGAGAATGGAACAGGACGCAGTCGATAAAATGCCGTTTATCAAGCACGGTGACCTGCTACCGGGAGAAAGCAAGGACGAATACGTGTCTGTGAGCGACACAGAGATCGAAGTGCGCAACTGGTTCTTGCCACGCAACCTCAATATCAACAATACGGTCTTCGGTGGTGATCTGCTCACCTGGATGGTACGGCCACGAACCCATTGGTCTAATGCTGCGTGATAAATATGACACTCTGAAACCCGCTCATCACTGTGATTGGTTTGGTATTGTAGGACCGAGCGGCATTGTACTGCGCGCAGAACTTTACGAAGTCGGAGAAGATGGTGACGATTGCTATGAATCGCGTGCTTTTTAAGCTCCCGATCTCAGTCTCAGATGTCGTGACGCTACGTGCTCGTGTCGTCAACGTTCGGTGAGTTTTGTTTACCTACATATTGTTTTTCTTTATACACCTCTAATTCCGATGCTGCCGTATTGTTTTGGGGTTACAGTCGCTATCGCCTTGAGGTGGAGGTTGAGGTGTTTGTCCACTCAATCGTTGGTGGTGGTGAGCGCAAGTCGCACAGCGGGTACGTTTTGCCCTTGCCTGAATCATTGTTTATTTTACATTGAGTCGAGCTGTAACCTTGCACGTTTCTTCTGTCTCTAGATATTTCACGGTGCTAAACATGGATGAGAAGGATGCGTTCAAGCAGATTGACAAGGGCTTGAAGGTTGACGAGGGTAGCCAGAAGGAGATGCGGATGCTCATGAAGGCTCAGAAGCGTCTGGAGTTTGCAGAAGAGGACAAGAATTTGCACTCACTCAAGACGCTGGAGCCTCGGCTTTGATCGCAGGTAATGCTTGCATTGTTTATGCTGCGCTCCAGCGTACTGCATGCATGTCGACCCTTATCAATTAGACAATGAGACTCATTAGCGACAACAGCCAGCGCACGCTATCACGATTGAGTTTTCAAGCGCAAGGAAATCCTTAGTCCCTGTTACCCGTAAACAGAACATAGAGCCAAGCTGATCCTATTATGCCTTCAAACAGAGCTGTTCTGCTCGGCAAGTCCGTGATGATGTCAGAGGGACTCACGGCATCCAAGTACACTGCCGTGTGATAGGACGAGGCAAGTTGAAGTCACTTCGGAATTGTCAACGTCAAAACGACCGCCTACTGGTCGGTCTAGTGGTCTTTTCTGCAGTATCTGCTGGACGCCATGGCGATGAAGGCGCTGTATGGCACAATGCAGGACCTTTGGCGAGCGCGTCGGATGCCTGCTCAAGTGCGAGCGAAAGATACACACTCAGTGTTCACAAACATCATTGTAAGCAGCGCTAGAAAGCAAGATTATTCGATAGGAGCTGATGCTTTCGTTGTTGTTAATACAGGGCGATGTGAACCACCAAGGGAAGTTGGTGGGCATGGGCCCGATCCTGTCTCTCATGGATATTGTGGCCGGCGCAGTCTCATATCGGTACGATCGGCACAGCAAGCTTTAAAATCATGCAGCTGGCCTAACAGCAATGGTGATTTTGTGTGGTAGAGTTTCACTCGGACCCGTAGCAACGATCTCGTTCGACCGTGTTGACCTCGTCAAGCCTGTCTTCCATGGCGATCTAGTGCGGTTGGAAGGAGAAATTGTCGCACTGGGCAACTCGTCCATGGCGGTTCAGATCAGTGGCTATCGGCACGATATCCCAACAGGTTCATTCCAGCACACGCACAATGCTATCATCACGATGGTGGCCATCAACCGATTCGGTCGACCGCGAAAAGGACTACCCGAACTCTACGATCCGGACCACGCTGATTATTGCCACAAGATGCGCGAAATTACCGACCAGCGTAGAGAACTTGCCAAGAGATGGAGAATGGAGCAGGATGCGGTGGACGAAATCCCGATCATCAAGCAGGCAGATCTACATCCAGGTGAAAAGAAGGAGGAATACGTTTCTGTGAGCGACACGAATATCGAAGTGCGCAACTGGTTTATGCCACGTAGTCTTAATCCCCATGATACTGTCTTTGGCGGTGATCTGCTCGCATGGATGGTAAGGTATTACTGCGCTATGGGAGCGAGAGAGTTCACATTGACCACAGCTATTGCTTGCTTTTATTTTGCTTCAGGATCAAGCCGCCTTGTACTGCGCTCAGAACTTCACGAAGTCGGAGAGAATGGTGACGATTACCATGAACCGCATGGTCTTCAAACTCCCGATCTCAATGTTAGACATCGTGAGTTTGAGCGCTCGTGTCGTTAACGTTCGGTCAGTGCGCTACAAGCTACATGTAACTGATACCACTTGGCACTTCTCACTTACTTTTGTCGTGTTGTTCGGACTGCAGCCGCTATCGTTTGGAGGTCGAGGTCGATGTGTTTGTTGAATCTGCCATCGATGGGGCCAAGCGCAAGTCGCACAGCGGGTAAGGCTTGCGTCTGCCCACTTCTTGGTGTGGTGGGGTTTGTGTTTGCATACGTTGTTTGCCTTGCAAATTCGGTGATGTTTGGTGTTGCAGATACTTCGCAGTGGTGCATTACAACGAGAACAACGAAGCCAAGGAGATCAAAAAGGGTCTAACGATTGATGAAAACAACCAACACGAGATGTGGATGCTCATGAAGGCTCAGAAGCGGGAGGAGTTTTCGGAGGAAAACAAGAACCTGTACTCGCTCAAGACGCTCAAGACGCTCAAGATGCCGGGATCTCGACTTTGATTTGGTGCGGCGAAGAGCGGGGATAACGAACGCAACTAGTTCTGCGCTTCATCATAAGCGACCCTCTTTTCTATAAGTTATCGTAATGATAATACCATGCACACCCGAGATCAATATTGAAACTTCACATTAATTCATAAGTCTTATACTAAAAGAAGAGCCGCCATTCAAACTGGGGTTGGAGTCTCGGGTTCTTCTTCCCTTGGAGTAAGGATTGTTGTCATCAGAGGTACCGTTGGCTCCTCGGGATCGTCGCAACTCTTGTCCGTTAACGGGTCGATGTGTGGAATCTCCACAAACCGATCGGGCTTGCCCACCTTCTGTAGCTTCGAGATAGTCCGTAGACCCAACACGAACTCCCCAATAATGCACAGTAGCAATAGTGTCGACGTAAATCCAACGCTTCCCACGAACACTAGTCCTGCAACACACAACAGTAAAACAATTTTTAGCACTGTTCAAACTCACCCCTTTTAAACACCTTATTGAGTACTCCACGCACCGACATAATGCCACGCCGAGACAGGATCACAATGCTCCAGCTGGACTGACACCGGGATCGGAGTATCCTCCACGGCATCACCTTCAGTAGCATCAGCACTGCTGTTGACCCAGCGAGAGATGACCAAATTGTAGACCGAGGCCTTGGATAGTCCTGGTTGCAACTGGTAGCAGCTCAGCACATTCTGGCACATGGTGCTGTCCCCAGCATGCTCAGAGCGTCGCTTTCATTAGTCTGCTCCGCCACTGGCCCCAGTCTGCGTCGTCCGGAGCCTCCGTCTTGTAGACCGACTTGGAGGTCTCTTGCGTCGTAGAAAAGCACTTCCAAAGGCTCAGGAGACGCGATGTTCATCGTGTAGCACGTGTGGCCGAACAGAGTGAGTAAAAACTTGTCGGATTTGCTCAGAAGTAGATCATCTTGACACGGAACGCGGACTTGGCCGTGCTTGGTGCAGGATCGAAGAGCTGTAGAGGACAATCATTCATAGGGGTGCAATGCATGACTTGTCAATTGAACGGCTTCGATTATGTAGCTGGGTGTTCTGCTATACGATACCATCGGTTGGTCCCAGGAGTAGACACAGCACCACCGCCACAGCACTCACTACGCAGCTAAACTGCATTTGCATTGGGACTACAGCAAGCTTGCTGGGGTATCCGAGGAAGGAATGCTGATTGAAGCGACGGGAGTCGAGGACCGCACAAGTCAACAGCTTTTGAACTTGAATCAGCGCTGCAGACCAAAACATGAGGCAAGAACCTCAATTAACTCTGGTGCTTATGGAACCTGATGGCAGGCCCACTACGAACCTCGCAAGCAAGCAGCATAACAGTCGGTTGAGTAATGCAGCTACTATAACAGTCAACTTAACATTACTCGTTTGAAAAAATCCCTGGCATGTTATTTCACTCCAAAAGCATTTGCAATGTCGCCCTCGCGGTCCCAGAATTAAAAAAGCGATGGCATTCGTGTTTCATGCTACCATACGCATCTTCATAGCCCACTGAGACCTAATACTAATCTACTTAATCACTCGCTGTCCAGGAGTTCAACAACACAGCTACCAATGTACTCGCTTGATCCATACTTACAACGACAATAACAACAACACCAAAAGAAGGGATGAAATCCGTACAAAATGTATTTTCATTGGGGATTTCAACAAGACTTGTTGTAATGTTGATTAATGTCATCATGAGTGTCAACATCGCGTTGTCTGTGTAGTACTAGTATTCACAAAATGTTGCCTGCGTCGTTCCTAAAGTTCGTGGAAATCTTGTCGCTGGCTTTTAAGTGAGCAGCGATGGCTTGGTGGCGTCAAAGGTAGTTTTTGGACCGCATCTACCTATATCAACTAGCTCCGGGGGTGGTTGATTTAATGGCTACAGATTGCATGTGCTTTAGACGCCAAAGCACACGCCAATTCATTTACAGGTCAACATACCAAGAATTTCTTGCCCCGCCGTGGTACAAGAGGATTCATCGATAGCACCTCAATTAAAAGGTGTTTACCTCATTCTCCACTTCTGCCGATCTTCAGCGCAATCCATCAGGCGTGTCGCTATCCAACCACGTCGCACGTGCCAGCAGTGCAAGTGTATTGACGTCCCAATGGGGTTTGCTCAAGTCATGGCGACGACGGATGCTGATGCCGAAGCTGCATCCATGGAAACCGTGCGAGTTTTCAAGTATATCGCTATGGTGCTGCTACTGGTCATCACTGCAGTGTCGGCATTGCTACCTCTTTGGGTGACCAGTCATGGCACCCGTTCCGTGCAAAATCTGCTGAGCCGGAAGCTGCCGTTCGCTACGGCTGGCGTCTTCATCGGCTCCGGGTTGTTGCATTTGCTGCCGGATGCAGTGAAACTGCATGACCAAATAGTGGCCAGAATGGAGTCGCCATCTCATTGGATGACGTCGTTCCCAAGTGTCTATCTTCTCTGTGCAATCGGCTGCGGTGTCGTGTGGGCCGTGGACCTACTGAACATGGGCAACTCTGGTAAACTCATGGCGGTGGCTAGTGCTGCCCGTCCCGATAGTACGTTCTTGCAGGTTGATGTTTGCAGTGGAGTCCTGCTAAGTGTTGCTAAGAAGTATTGGATTATTGACAATTTTTGAATAGATGAGACCAGTATGTACCGAGTGCAGATCCCATCGGTCACGTCGTTCGGATGGCGCAGTCGGTCGGTGTCTGTGGATGGCAAGGAGAGGTTCTACTCGTGCACGTGCGGCACTGTGAATTCACCCTCGCTCTTCCATCGAGCTGCTAAGATGGAGGAGAGCACGTGCCTACTCACGCCGAGCGGCGTTAAGGTGTGGTCAGGAGTCTCGGCTTTTGTCTTGTACTTCATTGTGCTAAACGAGCTGCATTTTTGTTTTCGAGTCAGGTTGTGAACGGTGCGACGGGAGCGCAACATGTAATGGAGTACGAGTCTGCGGTGACAGGACTGCTGGAAGAGGAATCTCATAAAGACTCAGAAGCTACTATGAGTGAACACATTGTGTTCTCAGGAGAGAGGTACGTGGGTTTGAACTCGGGCAGATGGAGTGAGTAAATGCTGACGGTATGCCTTAATACGTGTGCGTGCTTCCCTTAGCCACTTTCTTCCTTATTTATTAGCGGCTTTATTCTCCGTGCACTCGCTTATTGCGGGCTTCGCGCTCGGTGTCAATCATTCAATGAACCGGACGGCTGTGGCCACTACTGTAGCCATTTTCAGCCACAAGGTGTGTGTTCGTTCTACTCTGTCTACCACGTTGAAGAGAATTCGCTACTAACTCTGTTTTGGATGCAGTTCATCGAGGCCATGTCGGTCGGAGCCAACTTTGCCAAGGCCAAGGACAATATTGCGCACCAGCGTTCGGTCGCCGTCCTAACGCTCTACAGCTTCATGACCCCATTGGGTATTTTCCTAGGCATGGTGCTGTCGGACTCGCTGCGAGGCAGCAGTGCATTGACCATGGAGGCTGTGGCATTGAGCATTGCTTCCGGCAGCTTCATCTACCTGGCCTTCCACGAACTCTCAGAGGAGAGCGCGAGTCACGAGACCAACTCAATGGAGAAGCTGTTGCTCTTTTCTACGGGGCTTTTCAGCATGGCCGTGCTCGCTGCGTGGGCATAACAACGCACGCGTCAAGACTTGACTCAAGCTGTTACTACAGTCAAGTTTCAGGACGCGTTACGTCACTTGGTATAGAGACCAACGCGCTCTGTTGTCATTAGTAACAGTCCATAACGTATGGACCATAAGTAAAGAACCGCTACCCTTAACTGCAAAATGCATTTCGTGGCCATGTTGGATAGGGCAATAAAGACACCCAACCATCCATTCAGACACAACTCTTCAGCTTTGAAAGCTCTGAAGCTTTGAACCGCGACATGCCGGAGGCCACCAACAACATGTCCGGAGCGAACAAAGAATGCGAGAAAAGTGTACGTCACGAGGGAAAACGTGGCCAAAAAGCGGCTCAAATGTTTAGGTGGATATTGGAAATCAATATCGTGGCGGGTAGCACGTTGGGATTCATGGCGTCAGTGTCCACGGGATTTTCGGGAGTCTCCGAAAACTATAATTTTTGTCACCCTCAGCCAGCTGGGCACGAATGCCTTTCAAAATACTGGCCGCCACCAAACTACGGTAAGTATGGCCAAATATGGCCATTAGACTATACCGACGAAATATGGCGAAACTCGTGCATTCGCGGTATTGATTGTTGAAGTTGCTGCAGTCCAACCCATCCAAATGTCGCCACGATGGATCCGCGATGCGCGACGAAGCTCGTCGTTCCAAGTCGTTCGACGACCACGAGCACACAAGCCACGTCAAGATGGACAGAAGCTGTGCACTTTGCGAGATTATTTGTCGGAGAGGCAGGCAGCCCCATCGTGTTGCAACATCTTGGCTTGAACATGGCGGCTCAAGCTGCAGCGAAACGTGGCATCACTGCATTGTACACCTCTTTCAACGGGTCGTGGAGAAACTCAACATCCCCAGAAGCGCCTTCAGCTGTTTTATCGCAGCGTGCTGTCGTGGACGATTGCACTAAACTCGGTGTCATCAAGCTTTTCACGCGTTAGGTAATTGCCGAAAAGTCAAGCAAGTGCTGAAGGAAGAGACGATTTTCCTGTTTTGAAACGTGATATTTAAGTTGGAATTTCACGTTAACCTGGATTTTCAGTGGCAATCTCACCAGTGGTGCATAGACTGCAGTGAACCTGACGCCAGAGTCGAAGTGCACCGTATCAGCAGCTCCGATGGCGTGCCTTGATTTGCCAGATTGCTTGCCTCTCCCTCACTCCATGCTGTCACGCTTGCTCGACTCAAGCAGGAGCATGCTGCCAACGGATGGCATGGCAAACAGGCGCTCTGGCTGATCTTATCGCGCCTGTTTGCAGTCGATGCAAGTCGAAGCCTTCGACTTGCATGTCAATGCCACCCTTGCTAAGACCATAGTTCAAATCCAACATTGAATCTATCTACACCCCGAAATATATTTTATTTCTATGTTGTCTTTTGTATGGTCAGTATTTTGAAACCGTGCTAAAACTGTTTGAGCTAGATGTATCTCGCCTCTTCATCAGATGCAGAGGTTGCCGCGCTTTATTGTTAACGGCAAGACGTGCGTGCTTGACGTCCCCGTTACCTAGCGGCGTGCCAATGTCCCCCAATGAGTCATGGGCATCGGCAACTAGGGGATTCGCAAACCCTAGCGACGAGGCTTTTGGGCCGTATGACACGAGCGCTGCCACCAGCCGTGCAACCGGAGAATACTAGAAGGAGACTGCGGCTAGGCGCGAGTTGACGACCACGCAACTGTTTCTGCAACGCCGGCGACAAGTCGGGGGAAACATCTAACAAAAACGCTCTCATGCCGGCGCTTATCTTGCGGTTAAAATCTCGCTAAAGTCGCCTAACCGCTGCAACTGCAAAGTCAAATTGAACCAGAAGGCATTGTTTCAAATGTTCTCCGATTTTCCTGGATACAAATATCAAGTCAAAATAGAGAATGTTTTCCAAAATAGAAATAATTGTTTAAATTTTGGAAGAAGAAAAAATCCATATTTAAGAACTGCACTGTCGTGTGTGTATTCGTGCCAGATGGAGGACGTACGTCTCCATCAGTTTAGATGTCGTCGACCGTTGCCATTGAAGCGATCACCTGGCCACTTGTTTTTCATTGCACATTTTGAGCGCTCAACGCAACAGTCTCGACGATATCTCGATAGAACCCTTTGCAAACATGCCGTACGAAAGCTTCACACCCCAGCAACAGGTGGAAATCACCGAAGTCGTGCAAGACTCCGCCACAAGTGCGTGGATGTATGTACTTCATGTACAGCGTGGAAACACCAGCACGTACTCGTCGCCCCGTGGGCCCGTGGAAGAAGGCTTTACCCACGAGTACGTCATCAGTCGTCGCTTCAGTGAGTTCAAGCAACTCCACGCGGCGCTCGTGCCCGTCATGGGCGACGACCTCACCCCACTACCCGCTGATGGCCTCATGACGCTCATCCTGGCCGACAACCAGGCGCTACTGGATGAGCGCAAGGAGGTGCTCACCCAGATCGTGCTGAACATTCTTAACCACCCCGTTGCCCGAGACCTGCCAGAGGTCCTAGAGTTCCTGGGTCACGAGTCCATCAACGCCAAGGTCATGGCTCCGACCACTGCTTCGGGTCAGTGCACCGGCTCCATTCGGAAAACGTCGAGCCCTGCGTGGACGTCGATCAGTGGGTCGTTCCGTACGTCTGTGGTGTCGTCCTAAGTTTTGACTACACTCAACGCCAAGGGTTTTTGGCTCAGAAGCTCAAGAACACAAGTTTTGAAAGAAGCGAGAAAGCACAAGTAGATAGTATTTAACCACAAGATTGCAGCCTGTAGATTAGTAGGGACATCAATAAACTCAACATCATTTTTGAAAGCACAACACGCGTCAGCTGTGGGGCCCATTAGAAACAACCTTGAAATGACGATAAGCAATTCGTACAATGATGCATTCATACCAGCACAAGTTATGTATATTCAAGACACACGACTAGAGTTTTCTGTGCTCCATCTTAACGCGGGTCAGACCGCTGTGCAGTTTGCGGACCATGCGCACGACGGGGGATCGAGCGATACCCAAGGCCGCAATTGCCATTGCTCGCCTTGGACATGCAGCTCTGCGGTGTCATTCGCTTCCAAAGTTCGAGATCAGTAGACGCGCGTATTCTAGGGTGGCCAGCATGTAGTGCCGTTCGAAAGCTTCGAACGGATAGCTATTTTGCAATTCCGGTGTGACGCTAAGTGTATGAAGTCTTTCGGCTAGAGACTTGTAGTAGAACTGGAGCAATTCGAGTTCACTTTCGTCGTTTGCGAGCAGCGAGATGGTCACCGACGTGTTGAGCAGGTTGGCCACGTCCATTGCGCCAAGACCCACGCCACTCCATTGCCAGTCGAACGCCACTACCTTACGCGATGCGGACTCGAAAAATAAGTTGGCGCTCTTGAAATCACCGTGTACTAGTGTCTTCAACGAAGAGTTGGTGTTCGATTCATCCACGGAGAGGCAACTGCTGATGTAAGCGGCTTCCTCAATCATACGTTCACCCAGAGACTTTAGCTCTGGCGACGATGGCAAATCGGACGATTCATCCTCAAAATACGTTTGAAAATGCTCCAGCACCTGCGGCCAGATCTCTGAAGCTTGTGCAAGCTCTTTTCGCCTCTCTTTGGGAACGCCCACCAGCATGCTGCAGGCCAAAGCTCCTTTTCAGCCTTCACAAGCAGTTCACTCTGCCCCCATGCCGACGCATGCAAATTCGCGAGGTAGTTTAACGCTTGACGAGTTTCTGTAAGTTCCAAACAGTCCGCGACTTCATAGTTGGCAAATGTGGAAGGCATCGGAGACGCAGAGCCCAGACATTCGAGCAGCAGCATAAAATTTTCAGGCGAGGAAATCGATTCATCACCCGTGGAAGTTACCAAGTTGCCACTGCAATGCTCTACTGCATCACTTTGGAACACTGCGAGCGGGCGGATAAGCTCCACACCTCGAGTGTGCAGTGGGCCTGCGAAATGGGCGTAGAACGCTGTCTCTGAGCGATACGATGCCAGGTCGCGCTTCCAGTATGCCTCTGATCTCGCTGGCAATTCGTGTCTGGCAGATTTTTTCAAAAACACAATAGCAGTGCGCTCAGTGCCCTCAGAGCCCGAGTCAGACCGATCGAAGTGCACTTCGAGCTTCGCAACTGCCGAGTGTTTGCCTCGGTGCACCGAATCGGGCACGACATGCACCCGAGAGACTCGCTCTCCGGGAAAACGCACTCTTGAAACCACTGCGGCGTCATCTCTCGACCGTCCAGAGCACTGGCACAGCACAAGGAAGACACCGCAGATCAGTCATATGTATTTGGTTGGAATAGGGCTAAGACACTAGCTCTACCTCGTGAGGTTGACCTTAGTCATGACGCCCAACACAACTTGCAGAGCATCCGGTTCGATGCATGCGAGCAGTCCACGTTCGTTGTCAAAGTCAGGCGCATTGCCGATGTGGTCGTACACGTAGACATGGCCCTGCGTGTCAGTGATTTTACCACCCAGCGCTTCAATCAGTGGCTCCACAGCGCAGATATCCCATTTGCGAGTGGCAGCTTTGAAGCGGAAGAAGGCGTCACTGTGACCGGTAATCACACCTAACACCATGGTTCCAGTGGCACCACCAGTCAGGATTGTGGCAGGGGCCAACTGATGCATCGCACTGTTCACCAGTTCGCAGTCGGTCGAGGACACTGTACAGATCAACGGGCGCTTAGGGAACATTGGCGATGGCTTTGCCCACTTCGAGTGCGTAGTCTGGGCCTCACAGGCATCGTGTTCACTACGGAACACGCCAATCCCCGGGCCACCTACATCAACAAAAACATCATTAGGACAAAAGTGCAAACATACAAATAATGAGACACAGACATACCCCAGTAGGTGACACCGTGCTTGCCGTGGAAGGGCAGGTGCACAACACCAGCGATAGGGCGTTGCTTGTACGTGATGCCGATGAGTACTGAGACCTCATCAAACTTCTTGGCAGCGAAGCGCTTCGTGCCATCCAGGGGTCCACCCACAGCACCAAGTTGTTCCATTCCAGCACGCGGTTCTGCGCTTCCTCACCGCCCTCGAACTCGACGGCGTCCAGAGCGTGGAGATCGCATTGCACCACGTCTTCAGAGGCAGGAGGAGCGAGTTCTCCCTCCTCCCCAACGATCTGTAATTGAGGAAACGCCTCACGCAGCGCGGTGATGATCCGCTGCTGGGAGCGACGATCCGCCACTGTCTGCGGGTCGTACTGTCCCTCCGTCTTGTTGACCATGTCCAGAGCCACATGCTCCTGCACCACCTCGCGGATGACGCGTCCGCCGTGGACACTGGCGGAGAAGCAGGCGGATAGTAGTGGTTGTAGCATTGGGCAGGGTGTAGTGGGTGTGGTGACGGTCATTGGGGACGGCCGCTAATAATAACAGGGAGCCTTGGGGTCTGACGGCGCTCAACGTGGAATGGCTGGCTGCATGAGCATTGTGCGCGTCCTGCGATGACAGAAATGAGCGCGTCACACGTCGCATGAACCGAGACAGGCCACGCACGACGCGTCGACTCCGATTGCTGTTTTTAATCTTGAGCCAGTCAGATTTGGGAGCAGGAACTGCGATAAGAAGCGGCTGCTGCCGGCAGAGATGACAAGAAACCAATGCACGGCCAGTGTCTTTGAAAGGAATTTACATTCATGCCCTGACCCGTGAGACCATCTCGAAACGACGATACTGATGAAACAACAATTCGTTTCATTTTCAATGGCGTGTCTGCTTCTATTGAGTTAACTGACGTCACCAGACTGCAAGGGATTAAATATTGTGCTTGCTCACTTCTTGCCGGACCTGGTGGGTCAGGAGCATAGTCTTGGCGCGTATAGACCTAGCGCCAACTTATTTTCGAGTCCGCATCGCGTAAGGTAGTGGCGTTCGACTGGCAATGGAGTGGCGTGGGTCTTGGCGCAATGGACGTGGCCAACCTGCTCAACACGTCGGTGACCATCTCGCTGCTCGCAAACGACGAAAGTGAACTCGAATTGCTCCAGTTCTACTACAAGTCTCTAGCCGAAAGACTTCATACACTTAGCGTCACACCGGAATTGCAAAATAGCTATCCGTTCGAAGCTTTCGAACGGCACTACATGCTGGCCACCCTAGAATACGCGCGTCTACTGATCTCGAACTTTTGGAAGCGAATGACACCGCAGAGCTGCATGTCCAAGGCGAGCAATGGCAATTGCGGCCTCGGGTATCACTCGATCCCCACGTCGTGCGCATGTTCCGCAAAACTGGTTGAAGGCGTTAAGGTGGGGCGCTAAAAGTGAGTTGGAAGCAGAGCAAACTGGTTGTGAATCTCATAAGTTATATTTGCCATCGAAGCTTTTTCCTGGACGACTGCGTCTACCTTACCTCCCTTCTATCGCAGCCCTCGGTTCACTTCTTACTTTGTACATGCACGCTTATATTTGCGACTTGTTCATTTTCAACACTTGATATTTTCTTCGTCTTCTGCGTCTTCAGGTCATACTGAAGTGCGAGAACGCTACGTGGTTCTCCTGGTCGCGCACTTCAATGTCGTCCGCGGATCTCCATTTCGTATTGTCATGCTGGAAATAAGCCCGACGGAGTGCATTCGCCGACCGGGACGTCGTCAATACATTGGGGCCAACGACGCCCATATCTCTTGGTGTCATGGTGCCGTCCTCACTGAAGCTGAAGCTGCTACGGAGCTGATACTGGGCGACAACGGGGCCTTAGCTACCTGGTCATACGAGTTGATATTGGCCACAAACTCGCTGTACTCTGGTGCTTCACTAGCCGCCGGATTGGCCTCAATGGCAGCCAAGACTCGCTCCAGAGCCAAGCGCTTCTTCTGCAATGCCGTCTGCGTCTCACCCACAAAAACGTGAGTAGACTGTCGTTCGGGAGCTTGGGGAGCTGTGATTTACCGCCTCTGGTCATCAAAGGGGCTATCGCCTCGTGGAGCTTGAAATCTTCAAAGCTGCGGCGGATCGCATACGATTGCGTTGTGCATGGTCTTGTAGGGAATTTGCACGTCGGGGACGTCGTTTGTTCGAGGGGTTTGGCACCGAAGGCGTCGTCCTGCATGTTACGAGTGACTTGCAGTAGATATCGCCAACTGCCAGTCTTGCGATCCTGCACGAGGCCTCGGATGGAAACGTGTTGTGAACTCTTGAAGCTTTCGTATGGCATGGCACTCAAGTCTACTGAATTGCCAAAGTGATGTGAACGTCGTTGAGCAAATGCGAGAATGGCCAAGTGGCTGGCAAAGGGGTTCCGATACATGGACGTCTGGCTTAGAGCCGCATGGGTCCTCCTTGAACGTGTCGCACTCGAACGAGAAGACGCTGCAGACGAGACCCAAGAACGAATCCAAAGAGCGTGCAGCGAACATAAAGTCCCACTATCAGGGAAGAAAATATCGTCTCAAAAGTGGGTTGACTGGAATTCAGTATAGCTAAACTTTGTCTGAAAGGCTCACCTTGCCACAAAAGACTAGAATGGAGGCATGAGATTTTGGTGCAGCGGCGACAGGCTCGATACGACACGTATATGTGAGAGGCGGAAGCGTTTCGCTAAACGTTACGTGGTGATATGCTACGACGGACCAGTAGCAGGTAGGACGCGCTGGCTTCATGAAGCCAATTTGTACACTTGACAGGGCAATCGATGACATCGCTGTAGACGCAGGCGCAGGCGAAAGCAGCAGTCATGGTTGAAGTGCTTTATGTACATTCCGGTCATAACTCAAAGCTTATGATAGCGATCGCTGATGCTACGATCAGAGTCAGGAAGGCAAATGCAGACTCTGAGTCGGCAGCTGGAGCTGGCGTTAACCCATCTTTCTTCTACAAGACTGGCGTGCGAGGGCACCGACCCGGTGCTCGGCTGCGGAGTTCGCGAGGCGCGTCGGAGCTCGCAAATCAGTCCCAAATCTGAACTCGCACGACACCCGTGCACTGACAGCAGATGATATACAGCGACGATGAAGGACTGGCGGTCAGCGACTGGTGGCAGTGCAGACTCAACAGACGAGCAGGCACAAAAAAAAGTCATCGGCGCTGATGCTCACCTGGCAGTACTCGGTGCGATGCAATTCGACTACCCGACTGCCAGTCGGTGTTCACGTTGCGCTCCAAACTGTACCGCCGGGCCCGTTTATCTGAAGCTGAAAGATCGGCTGCTGCTCGAACGTTCCATGGTATTGGAAATTTCTGCGAGATGAGAACCGTCTGCAGCTGCTTTGAGTCGAAACGGCGCAGTGCAATCGAGCTCCGGGCTCTTCTCAGCCGCTCCACTGCAGTTGATGGCGCAGCACTACGTGGCTTTCGCCGTCGTCGTGCTAATGGAGATAGCAGTGAAATTCGAATCGACGGCTTGGTGACGCATTTTTTTTACCACGGTGTTTTGTATCGGGAGGCGGTGAGACTTCATTGCCATCAGGCAGTGCTCCAAATGGTGAGCTGACACTGGATATGAGGTTCAGAGGTGTGAGCTCAACTTTCACACATCCAGTTTCGAAATGAACTGTGTTTCAATTTGCACAGTATGCATGACAACGTTATGCTAGACGCTAGACGCCTGCCTCGAGGTGAAAATGTCCGTATCTTGTTGACACGGGCGAGACATAATTGGGCTCCAAGCAGAAACGTGAGCTGAGGCTAAACGGATTTGGCTCCGTTTCGCTATTCCATACCAAGGTCGTTGCATCCGCCACAATGACGAGCCACGGGCGATAAAGTACTTGCGCTGCTTGCGATGTTTGACCACCAACGTGTCTCTTCGATTGACAGTCTATCGCGAAACGACACCAATCTGATTCCAAGAAGAAATCTCTGACCGATTGAGAACGTTCCATGAATCCTCATCAACTACCGTAATAGTCGACACCTACGGCACTCGTTAAAGCAACCTCGTTACGACAGCACGGCAGCTTTTACAGTGCCCTTAAAATCGATGCAAACTAAATAAATTCGCTACATATTAGAGGCAAAGAAAAATGGTGCTTAAACACTTTTACATCTGATTTCAGAGTGCCTAAGCAACCATCCGACGTTGCCCATGTTATCGTTAACGTTGTTTTAACGATTTCGGATAGCTTGCCGGAGTTTAATTCACACCGTCGATCGTTTGTCTTCAGACCGAAGATCGGCACTCCAGTGTTCGCGGTCCACAGGCAACATGTTCATAGACTATGGCTTGTAGAAGCGCCTCGCCGAAAAGTGCGTATCTATCTAGCATTACAATTGACAGCATTTGTTGTCGCTAACTCAGGCCGTCAGCGACGTTCGATCTTTAGGCTCCGGCGAGTCGCACGTGCGAATTCCAGATTTTGGGACTGATTCGCGCTTATCCGGACAACTTCAACTTGTCCGGATATGACTGCACACTAAGGTCGGAAGCCTCATGAGCGCTCAGGAACACCATGACGAGGTCTTGCGTGCCCGGATGACGCTCCTTCAACTCCAACAACAGCGCCGCATAGCTGCCCAACTATCTGAGAACCTCGTGGAGCGCGTACGTTGATTTTGAGCTGCTTGTTACGTAACTGGGTCGTGAACAGACGGCACGATCTTTTTCTGCTTGCACAAGATGTTTGATGAAGTGGAGTATTCGTGACAGATGCAACGAGCTACGTGGCATTGTCGAGGCGACATGAAGAGCCTGGCAGCGCCGCCCACGGAGTTGTTTTGCCAGGTAAATGGCCGTGGGTGTACCATTTAGAAGAACAGAGACTGATAGCTGCTCGCTTTGAATATATATATATGATAGGATGTGCGTGGCACAGTGATGAAGAGGGAGGTGGATTTAGGCGGCTTCATCAGCGTCTCCAACGAGTGGCTGATTGCCATCGCCTCTCACCCTGTAGTTAACGGTACGCGGAGGCTCTATGATGGCCTAAAGACATTCAGTAACATGGTGAATGATAGGCACTAAAGAAGCAGAAAAATGTCGAACACTTGTGCTTGAAAGCGCGTCGATCACCGACAGCGGTATCGCCCATGTGGTCAAGCTCAAATACCTGACAAGACTGGACGTCTCAAGGTGAGAAAGGAACTACATTTTTCGCTACACAAACCATTTTTTAACGAGTTTGATTCTGTCTGTGCAGGTGTCATGCATTGACAGATGACGGCTTGACAAGCATCCGCCGTCACCTGGGCCTGTTACAGGAGCTACGGCTAGATGACTGCCATCATTTCTCCAGCTCTGTACTCTGCAAGGTCTGGAAGGACTGCACGCGGTTGCACTCCTTGTCCGTGCGAGGGTGCCCAGGTGTCACGGATGGCGTTTTGCAGTGCATTGCAAGCACCAAACGGCCATCTCCAGAATGTACGCTTCGATGGCTAGACGTTCGCCAGTGCAAGAATCTCACTTCGTCCGGTATTCTATACCTGGCCAGCTCCTCCATCAAAGACATGTCCGTGCAATACTTGGCCGTGGACGACTGCCTCAGTGTGGATAATATGGCCTTCTTTGGTTTTGAGACCAGCACTGGACTTCGCTCCTTAGCGTCATTAAGTCTCTGTGGATTGGGAATCGATGAGACAGCCATCAGCTGGATCGTCAAAGGCTGCGGAGGGTCGTTGCAGCACCTCAACGTCGCGCGATGCAAAACACTGTCGGATTTTGCACTGCTGCTTATGGCGCCTTTGATTTCGTCGCCTGTGTTTGTCAAGCTGAGCATGGAAGACTGCCCGCTTATAACCGACACAGGTATCAAAAACATTTTTCTCTTGAAGAAGAAAAGTGCCAGGCCGCGGCGTTGGAAGTCGATGACACGCCACGCACAAGTTTGATGTCACTGAATTTGAAGAACTGTTCAAAAATCGGGGACGACGCGATGGCAATAGTGAGGAAATACGGTGGAAGCCTCACTAGTCTCAACTTGAAAGGCTTGCGGAAGGTCTCAGACTCTGGGGTGATGGAGATTGCCAAAGGCTGTCCATTGCTCTCAAACTTGTCTTTATCGGGGAGGAATATCACGGCTCAAACGTTTCGGTTTCTCGGGAAATTGTGTCGGAAATTGAACTCACTCGATATCTCGGAGCGTCAAGACCTGAGACGCCTGTGTGCTTCATGCAGCTCTTCCCCACATCGACCACTAAAATTATCCGTCGCACCCACTGAGACGAATCGATTTGAGTGCGACTAACGTTTGTGATACAGGTGTGAGCGTGCTAGCAGCCGCGTGTCCCCAATTGGAGAGCATTAACTTGTCCAAGGTAAGGCATTACAGTTTGGGAACTCCTTCCGGTACAGCAAAGTGACTCTATCTTTTATTTGTGGTTTGTTGCAGTGCCCGCAAATCACGGACTTCGCGACTGAAGCGCTCGCTTCATGCTGTTTCCAACTGAGAGTTCTCGTACTTGCCAACACACGCGGGATCACGGATAGAACACTAACGGCCCTCGCATTCACGAAGATCTCACTAGAAGTACTCGATCTGAGTGGAAATACGCGTGACGGACGAAGGTATCCTGGCGCTGTGTACTGGTTGCCAGCAGATCCAGGAGCTACGTTTGAAGGGCTGCGATCGACTATCCCAGAAGACAGTGAAGCGCTGCAACGACAGCCTCTTACCGTTTACCAAGCCCTTCATGACTGCCTCGTTCATTAAAACGATCGCCACGGGAGGCGGAACCACAGCCACGATACTCGAACCGCCCCAAAACCGCATATTGAGCTGCTTCGTCTATTACTACAGCGTTATGAAGGTGCCGTTGTCTTGCAAGCTAAGTTCCACAAGTGGCGAAAGAAACGGTTTACTATAGACTTCCTGGCGCGTCGTCGACTCCTACGCGAATCCAGAGCTGCCAAGAAAATCCAAGCGTGCATTCGTGAGTTTTTGGCTTGGCGTCGATTTCTACATTTGCTGTCGCTCAAAGAGAGTGTCGACAAAATTGTGTTCGTGCAAGCTCACGTCCGTGGCAATAAAGTTCGCCGACAAGTGCGGACCTGGCGATTCCGAGTGAACTTGGCAGTGCGTCGAATTCAACGTTGTTACCGACCGCACTACGTTGAACGGATTAGAACCCGCAACTTCTTTTCTCGCGAAATTCAGCGCGTATATCGCGGGTATCTCGGACGGCTAGAGTACAAACAACGCGTCTACGAGAGAAAACTGGAAGCCGCCGGGAGAATTTGGTGCTGGTACCGGAGATGGCTCAACTACCGCGAGTTTCGGGCACGGTCACGATGGCTTATCGAGAAAATTCACAGTATTCAAGGTCAATGGCGTAAGTACAAGCGTCGAACAAACTTCACGAAGTACATGGCCTTCTACCGTGGTGAAGCCACCAAGATTCAAAGCATATGGAGGAGGAAGCTGGCGATGTGGCATGTTTCTGCCATGCGCATCCAGATGAATGCTGCTGCGCTGACGATTCAGAGCGTTTTCCGTGGCCACATGGCTCGAAAACGCGTTGCCTTCTATCGAGCGTTGGCCACGGCTACTGCGATCGCGATCCAGACTGAGTGGCGGCGTTATGCTGCTCGGAAGACATACCTGTACCAACGTGGAAAAATCATCCACACACAGCGGATGGTTCGATACGCCCGGGTGGTAACGAGAATTCGGGTTATTGTGCGCCAAGCTGTAGCAAAGCACCACTATGAAGCTGCACTTAACATCCAGCGGTGTTATCGAGGCAAGCTTGGACGAAGGCGAGCTCTGTTGTTTCGCAAGATCCGAAGGGCCAAATACGCTCGAAAGGGTCAGAACGCCACTCAAGCTCTGCTTCGACGACACTTTATCCACAAGGGTGCTGTACTCTACATCCAGCATTGGATTCGAAGTGTTCTCGCGCGTCGGAGAATGCTGAAAATGAGGAAGTGGCGTCGCTTTCTAGCTGCACAATGCATTCAGCGGTATTTGAAGGCGTGGATTGGGAAGCTGAGGCTTACTCGCAAGCGAGAAGCGCAGACCCACGCCGCAGCGAACATCCAGTGCATATTTCGCGGTCACCAAGGCCGAATTTGCTTTAAAAAGAGCGACACCGACAAGTTTGTCTTCGAGTTGCACAGCTAATCCAGCGAATATATCGCGGTCACCTTGCACGAAAGCGTTACGCTCAGATCTTCAAGGAGAAGATCAAGGCGGCGTCCCTGTTGCAGCATGCGTATCGCACCCGGCAGGCGAGGAGGTTGTTCGAGATCAGCAAGGCAGCGACAGCACTCAAGGCGAAGGAACAGTACGATCGATCGCTCTTGGGCAGACTTGAGGCCAGACGCAACCCGATAGATGAGCTCTACCGCCGTGCAAAGCTACCCCGAGAGAAAGAGATTCTGACGAAGCTGAAGGAAAAGTGGGAAGCACATCGTGTTCTAGAGGAGCGCGCTGTACGCAAATTGAAGCGTGAGTGCACGGCCGTCTGGGCCAATGCCGACGAGATCATCGGGAATCAGTACGGAATGCGGCGCAAGTTGTATGGCGTGACGGAAAATGTGTACTCAACTCACCGCGAGCTTGAGCAGCGCAAGGAGCTTCGGAGTTCCTTAGAAAAGGAGCTGGCCGGACTCAAGAACCAGGTGCTGGCTTTCAAGCAAGCCATGCGTGAGGCCGTGACAAGTCGACGTATGCTGGAAGGCAATGAGGTGTTCGACCTCCTGAAAGAACAAGGACTATACCTTGAGCCGGATCCACCTAGCAATCAACGTGACTAACAGGACTCAAGTAGTGCAAGCTCAATAGTGTTAATACTACATATCGACAGCTTTGGCTGCAGAGAACTGAAGGCAATACGCGCTTTCACATCGTCGAGGTCAATTGATTTCATGCTTACATACACATCAGCGATGGTGCGATCCCCGTGTCTTGATTTGCGCCCATGTCTGACAAGTCGGGTGGTACTGCTGTCTAGCATTCCTCCTTATTGGGTGCGTGCGTTCGAGATGTGAATCGATCACTTCCGCAGCGCGTTCCCAATAGCGATGCCCACAGCCACGCCAACGGCAGCAATGGTTGAATACAGAGCAAGGTGGTTGGTCGTGGCGAACTTCTCCTGCACACGCTCACGTGCGATGGTATCGCCCAGCAAACCTTGATTGTACGTCTGCAGCAGCTGGTATGCGTAGTAGTGCGCACCACGCTCACCTAGGTCCTCCGTCAGTACCAAATAGATCGGGATGGCCTTGAGCGCAGGGCTCACGCGACCCTTGTTGAAGCAGGCATTGAGGAAAATATCCTTCTGGGTGAAGTAGTCCAGGTTCTTCGGCGCAAGACCGCCCGTGATGTAGAAACCACCACGAGGAAGGTACTTCAGCATCGCACACCCAGCTTCACGACCGTAAGCACTATCAAACCAACCACAACAAGATAATTTAGGCTGCAAAATAGCAACAACAAAAATTCAAATCTGTAGATACGACACATACTCAACGAAAATCTCCATAGCCTGGTTGCACAGCTCGTCCGTCTTGGCGTTGTCGCCAACGATTTTCCCCTGTAGTGACTTGGCAAGCAGAAATGCATCGTGCACCCTCTTGTTCACTTTTTGGGGAACTTCTTGGCCAGGAACTTGTAGATCGTGGCAAGTCCAGGGCCACTGACAATGCGTTCAACTGAGAACCGACGGTGGCATCCGAGCTCCTCCTTAATTTCATTGTAGAGCTCGATCTCAATCGCGTCGGCTGGAGCAAAGTCTGTGTGGCCACCTTCACAGGAAAAGCACGAATACTGACCCTCCTTGTCGGAAGTTAAGTAGCACTCTCCTAGGCCTGTTCCAGCGCCAATAGTGGCAATGGGGCTCCTTCCTCCTTTTCAGCCTCGTTCAGTACAATGTACTCGTGAGGCTTTAGGGTCAATAGACCGTACCCCATCGCGGCAAAGTCATTGATGAGCTTCACAGTGGCGATCCCGAGCTCCTTTTCCAGTCCAGGGCCGTCAATCTTCCATCCATCCTTGATGTTGGTAAACCTATTTTCAACATGCTTTTTTGTCAATACCCTTTAGTTGTTGTTCATTTCTAAATCAATTAGAAATAACATACTCGACCGTGTTGTTCAAGATGGGGCCGGCGCAGGCAAGCACGCAGGCAACGGGGAGTCTTTCCAACAGCTTGGCCTCCTTCATGAAGAGATGGCATACCTCGGAGAAACTGCCGTAGTCCTCGTTATGGTATTTCTTGGCAAAAGTAATTTCTCCGGGGGCGACGGATCCTTTAAAGGATACCGATCCCTTGGGGATCAGCCAAAGCGACAGTCGAGTGTTGGTGCCTCCACAGTCGCCGGAGATGATGAGGTCGCCTCTAAAGAGAGAAGGGAGGCTGTTAGACACAACATCCTTTTGCTTAAGCTACTATTTTTTAGAAACTTACGACATATCGTGCTGTCTATTGAGAAGTTTGACGCAAATTGAAGAATGAAGAAAAACTGCCTTCAACATAGTCTTAGTCCTTACTGAAATCAAGATAAATGGACTTTAATGACTGAAATACTTAAGCATCATCCACTGAATAGTACTTCAGTGTTGACAATACTGTGCCAGTACTGAAACGCATGAAAGCACTTCAAGATGATAACCATTGGAGAGCTAGACCTTGCCCATAAGAATTCGAACTTTGGCCTATAGCCACCATTGACAGTGCATGCAACAAACATAACGCTCTTATCCAGCGATTCATAACTACACGCAATACTCCATTGGCATTGCCCGACGTGATGGCTGCCACAAATCTACCGTGCGGCCTTCTTTGTATGCAAAAGATGCACAATCGCCATCACTTCTCACCTGATTCCCCTGTCACCGCACACCTGCATTACGTCAGCTCTAACCATTGAAAGCGCGAAGAATTAATACTGATGAAAAATTGTCTTTACAAGTGAAGTTGCACCATGGCAAAACTGAACGCTACTCGACCTAAACGACAACACGCATGTAGTATGCTTTGTCGACAATGGGTCACGCCTACCTCAGCACTACTAGCTTACGATACCAGCGAGAGCTTACTTGTTCTGGTGCAGCAACTGGTACGCGTAGTAGTGAGCACCACGCTCGCCGAGCTCCTCCGTCAACACCAGATAAACCGGACACGCACGAAGAGCAGGACTCACACGACCCTTGTCGAATAGAGACTTCATGAAAATGTCCTTCTTCGTGAAGTAGTCCAAGTTCTTCGGCGCAAGACCGCCCGTGATGTAGAAACCACCACGAGGAAGGTACTTCAGCATCGCGTTACCAGCCTCACGGCCGTACGCACCTACGAAGATCTCCAGCGTCTGGTTGCACAACTCGTTCGTCTTGGCGTTCTCACCGATCACCTTACCCTGCTGCGTGTTCGCCTTCAGGAACTCCTCGTGCACCTTCGGGTCCACCTTCTCCGGGAACTTCTTAGCCAAGAACGAGTAGATCGTGGCCAGACCAGGGCCACTCACGATACGCTCCACCGAGAATCGCTTACCGCAGCCCAGACTCTCCTTGATCTCATTGTACAACTCGATCTCAATCTCATCAGCAGGAGCGAAGTCCGTGTGACCACCCTCGCATGCAAAGCACGAGTACTCGCCGTCGTTGCCGGGGTCAGGAAACACTCACCCAGACCAGTGCCAGCTCCAATGGTAGCCATCGGAGCCGTCTCGTCCTTCGGGGCATCGTTCATCACAATATACTCGTGGGGACGCAGGGTCAGCAGTCCGTATCCCATGGCGGCAAAGTCATTGATGAGCTTGACGCTCTTGATGCCGAGCTCCTTCTCCAGATTGGCGCCGTCAATCTTCCAGCCGAACTCCACATTGGTGAAATCCACTGTGTTCTTGAGGATCGGGCCAGCGCAAGCTAGCACGCATGCCTCCGGGATCTGGTCCGTGAGTCGGGCCTCGTTCATGAAGAGGTGGCACACCTCGTTGAAGCTCGAGTGCTCCTCGTTGAGGTATTTCTTGGCGAAAATGGACTCACCAGGAGCGATGTTGCCCTTGAGCTGCGTGGCTCCGTTAGGGATACGCCACAGCGACAGACGCGTGTTGGTGCCGCCGCAGTCGCCCGAGATGATGAGGGAGGAGTCACTGTATCATTGACACAATGGGAAAATGAGTTTTCTGACAGTTGCAATGCATTTTGAAGTGTTGCAATCGGTTGAGGAGAGAGTGAAGACGTACGGCATGGTGCTTGGAGTGAGAGGGGAGCGTGGAGTGCGTTGGAAACGGAAGATTCCGGAATGACACTGGGACTGGAGCTCTTGGCTGTTTGGCTGCTTGAGAGCACAATGCCGACGTGGCATGGCTTCATAGAGGTATAGGAATTTGTATAGCATAGAAAAAAGAAGTGTATTAGCTCACTTGAAGTTGGTGACATTTGACTTGATTATGCACGCATTTCTGAACTTTCAAATCACGAATGGTACGCGAGGACTTGGTTTGTTAATCTTGATATGTGTAAGTTAGCTGGAAAATACGGAATTCGATTCGTTTAAGCTACATTTTGTAAGGAGGCTCTGTACAGGTAGAGAGTTAACAGAATGCCCATCCCCATGTCCAAAAGCGTGTTGACACTGAAGCTTTTAGTTGGACACTGGTGTATATTGGGCTCACCGAACCGGAGATGGAGGACAATTTGTCCGATTCAACAGACTACAACCGTTATACTATTTTAGAGAGACTGGCAGAGGGGTGGAACATGACTTGGCGGTACGGTCGCAGTGCAACAGCAGCATGACACCAGAAATGTCAGTCCGCTTGATTCCTGCTTGGCTTCAACTTGTGCATAAGAACGTCATGGCTGCTTCGTCAATGCTCGCGATGCCCATCAACTGATGCACCAGCAACCTCAATCCTGCTGGATACATTTGCAAGCAGACACAAGCAACGCAATAGGACTTGCCAAACACTAAACTTTTATAAATTGCACGTTCCTACGATGCCTCATGCAGTCTACTACTTGCCCTCCTGCAGTAGTTGATATGCATAGTAGTGAGCACCACGCTCGCCGAGCTCCTCCGTCAACACCAGATAAACCGGACACGCACGAAGAGCAGGACTCACACGACCCTTGTCGAATAGAGACTTCAGGAAGAGGTCCTTCTTCGTGAAGTAGTCCAAGTTCTTCGGCGCAAGACCGCCCGTGATGTAGAAACCACCACGAGGAAGGTACTTCAGCATCGCGTTACCAGCCTCACGGCCGTACGCACCTACGAAGATCTCCAGCGTCTGGTTGCACAACTCGTTCGTCTTGGCGTTCTCACCGATCACCTTACCCTGCTGCGTGTTCGCCTTCAGGAACTCCTCGTGCACCTTCGGGTCCACCTTCTCCGGGAACTTCTTAGCCAAGAACGAGTAGATCGTGGCCAGAC
The DNA here is from genome assembly GCA_008080845.1 of Phytophthora kernoviae. Taxonomy (NCBI): domain Eukaryota; phylum Oomycota; class Peronosporomycetes; order Peronosporales; family Peronosporaceae; genus Phytophthora; species Phytophthora kernoviae. The sequence continues at coordinate 17,472 of VKKV01000469.1, read as the reverse complement.
CAGGGCCACTCACGATACGCTCCACCGAGAATCGCTTACCGCAGCCCAGACTCTCCTTGATCTCATTGTACAACTCGATCTCAATCTCATCAGCAGGAGCGAAGTCCGTGTGACCACCCTCGCATGCAAAGCACGAGTACTGACCATCAGAGCCGGGGGTCAGGAAACACTCACCCAGACCAGTGCCAGCTCCAATGGTAGCCATCGGAGCCGTCTCGTCCTTCGGGGCATCGTTCAGCACAATGTACTCGTGGGGACGCAGGGTCAGCAGTCCGTAGCCCATGCCGACGAAGTCGTTGATGAGTCGCACCTTCTTGATGCCGAGCTCCTTCTCCAGACCGGGGCCATCGATCTTCCAGCCGAACTCCACATTGGTGAAATCCACCGTATTTTTAAGGATTGGACCAGCGCAAGCTAGCACACAAGCTAGGGGGATCCGATCGACCACCTTGGCCTCGTTCAGGAACAAGTGGCACACCTCAGCGAAACTTCCATGCGACTCATTCAAGTATTTCTTAGTGAAGAGCATCTCGCCGGGGGCGATATCGCCTTTGTTGTGTTTGGAGTCGAGTGGGATATTCCAGAGCGTCAACCGCGTGTTGGTGCCGCCGCAGTCGCCGGACATGATGAGGTCAGTGGTAGGAACTGACGGGGTGGCAACGTTAGCTGCTACCGACTCATCATTGCAACACCCAAGCCAGCTACGGAGTCATGAGAAGACAAGTAGATAGTGATTACTACGATGTCGAAGACTGAAAGTAATAACCAGGAGTCACGTACGACATGATATGTACTGTTCTGTATTCAACTGTAGGAAGTGAGCTGCCGAATGCCGATTTGGAAATGGCGGTCGTTCAAACCGAGGTAGAAACTGCGGTGGTGGTCTCGTGTTCTTTGCTTCAACAAGATTCTTTCCCGAGGCTCAAGTTAGCGCTCTCGCACTATCACGAGGTCAGCATTTCCAAATGCCACTGTCCTCTTGTAACACCCGGCGTGCTTGGACTCCCAATAGTGTCAGGCTGACACGCTGGGGCTCGTGTGCATTGTGCTACAGCGAAGAGCCTGGGCAATAATTTGCTGCCTGACATCGCTCATGGCCATCGGTCACAGAACTCAAGCAACGATTCGTTGCCATCGTTTCTATGGCGATGGCCGCGTTTGCAGCTGCATGAAACAGCCCGATTCCGTGTTGGAGGCACGACGTTGAAGAAGACGCGGTCCTGGTGGATTTGCAAAGACCGCGGTCGTGTTTGTTAACGAAGGCCCTCTCTTGTTATAATACCATAGGGACCCTCAATACGTCGGCTAGGGCAGCATCGATGGGAGCTGCATTGTGGGCTCAATTGTTAGGGGTTGCACTACATGTACATGCTACCGTAGCGGCTACTCACGGATGCTTGTTGGGCTCTGCTGCTTCGAGCTTGGCCCGTCTCATTTACACCAAGCACCAAAAATCTTCCGCTACCAGTACATGGGCGCACCGCTGCTATCGGATACTGTACATGTAGAATGAAGGGCTATGACGGTCCAAGCTCCGTGGCGTTGTCGACGCGGAAAAATCGTCACATTGCTTCGCTCGCTTTTCTCATTTCAAGTCTAATTAGCTGCGTGTTTCGACCAGTGCATGTACCGAATCAACGGGCTGGCAACTGCACAGCCCGTTGAACGAACCCATTATTCCCACAACTAGAGCATTCTTCCAGAGTAGAAATGTGTGCTTTTTCATTGTGCACGTAAAGGATCATTTGTAGATGTTACTACAGTACCCGTAGCGACATCTCGATCTTAACGAGGGCGTTAGATCTCCGCTACGGCGATAAAACTCTCATGCCGTACATGTAATGGACCAACTTGGTACTACCAAGTTGGCGGCGGTGCAAGAGCTTTCCTATGGTCAACGGCGTAGGCGGTATAGCTGATACTGATCGCATGATTGACCAACTTCAAGACCACACGCCAAAGATGACAAGGTCTCGCCGCGTGGCCCACGCATCTCCTCTTGTGATAAAGGCATTGCACGCGTCAGTTTGAAGGACCGCTTCAGCTCTCACTTTGAAATCAACGTTCAACAGCTCAAGTGTCCGAACTCAACTCAAGCTTCTACCTCATCCAAGCATCCATGGCGTCTACTGACCTCATCATGTCCGGCGACTGCGGCGGCACCAACACGCGGTTGACGCTCTGGAATATCCCACACGACTCCAAACACACCAAAGGCGATATCGCCCCCGGCGAGATGCTCTTCACTAAGAAATACTTGAATGAGGACTACGCGAGCTTTGCCGAGGTGTGCCACTTGTTCCTGAACGAGGCCAAGGTGGTGAATCAGGTGCCTTTGGCCTGCGTGCTAGCTTGCGCTGGTCCGATCCTTAAAAATACGGTGGATTTCACCAATGTGGAGTTCGGCTGGAAGATCGATGGCCCCGGTCTGGAGAAGGAGCTCGGCATCAAGAAGGTGCGACTCATCAACGACTTCGTCGGCATGGGCTACGGACTGCTGACCCTGCGTCCCCACGAGTACATTGTGCTGAACGATGCCCCGAAGGACGAGACGGCTCCGATGGCTACCATTGGAGCTGGCACTGGTCTGGGTGAGTGTTTCCTGACCCCCGGCTCTGATGGTCAGTACTCGTGCTTTGCATGCGAGGGTGGTCACACGGACTTCGCTCCTGCTGATGAGATTGAGATCGAGTTGTACAATGAGATCAAGGAGAGTCTGGGCTGCGGTAAGCGATTCTCGGTGGAGCGTATCGTGAGTGGCCCTGGTCTGGCCACGATCTACTCGTTCTTGGCTAAGAAGTTCCCGGAGAAGGTGGACCCGAAGGTGCACGAGGAGTTCCTGAAGGCGAACACGCAGCAGGGTAAGGTGATCGGTGAGAACGCCAAGACGAACGAGTTGTGCAACCAGACGCTGGAGATCTTCGTAGGTGCGTACGGCCGTGAGGCTGGTAACGCGATGCTGAAGTACCTTCCTCGTGGTGGTTTCTACATCACGGGCGGTCTTGCGCCGAAGAACTTGGACTACTTCACGAAGAAGGACCTCTTCCTGAAGTCTCTATTCGACAAGGGTCGTGTGAGTCCTGCTCTTCGTGCGTGTCCGGTTTATCTGGTGTTGACGGAGGAGCTCGGCGAGCGTGGTGCCCACTACTACGCGTACCAGTTGCTGAATGAGAAGTAGTCAGTCAAACGCGTTGATCCGTACTGAGCGCAAGCAGTGCAGCGAATGAAGTTGGGTGATAGTGAATGTAGCGCCTTGGTATGTCAGATAATAAACCTCCATTTCGTCTAGTTTAGATTCCGGTGCGCTCATCGATGTGTGTTGTCAGGTGATGCCGTCAATAGGAGTTTGCCTCACTGTAGTGTTGAGTTCTGCTCGGAGTTGGCTGAGTGCAACATGTGCTCTCTCTGCTGCAATAGAGTATGCTAAAATACGGGAGCTCAAGATGGATTCTCAACTTGCAGTGCGGAAGACAGACAGCAACAACGCGATGGATCGTAGAGTGGACAAAACGGCACGTGAATTTCATCGTGGCCCTGTCCGCTGCACACAACTAATTTCGATCGAGGCATCACGATCTTGTTGCGTGCGACGTGCAGATCATGATACTCAACATTATTCAAGCAAATATATAACGCAGCACTTCCTATCTTACGCGGACTCGCAAGCAAAACAAACCAAGAGCAAATAGAGATTTATTATCAACATTTCAGGACACCACGTCACTATTGCCCACCTCGCTGTGATCCGCAGCACGCATCAATCGAATACACATCATCTACGCGGCTAATTTACTGCATCTCCTTCAGCAACTGGTACGCGTAGTAGTGAGCACCACGCTCACCCAGGTCCTCGTTTAGTACCAGATAAACCGGACACGCACGAAGAGCAGGACTCACACGACCCTTGTCGAATAGAGACTTCAGGAAGAGGTCCTTCTTCGTGAAGTAGTCCAAGTTCTTCGGCGCAAGACCGCCCGTGATGTAGAAACCACCACGAGGAAGGTACTTCAGCATCGCGTTACCAGCCTCACGGCCGTACGCACCTACGAAGATCTCCAGCGTCTGGTTGCACAACTCGTTCGTCTTGGCGTTCTCACCGATCACCTTACCCTGCTGCGTGTTCGCCTTCAGGAACTCCTCGTGCACCTTCGGGTCCACCTTCTCCGGGAACTTCTTAGCCAAGAACGAGTAGATCGTGGCCAGACCAGGGCCACTCACGATACGCTCCACCGAGAATCGCTTACCGCAGCCCAGACTCTCCTTGATCTCATTGTACAACTCGATCTCAATCTCATCAGCAGGAGCGAAGTCCGTGTGACCACCCTCGCATGCAAAGCACGAGTACTGACCATCAGAGCCGGGGTCAGGAAACACTCACCCAGACCAGTGCCAGCTCCAATGGTAGCCATCGGAGCCGTCTCGTCCTTCGGGGCATCGTTCAGCACAATGTACTCGTGGGGACGCAGGGTCAGCAGTCCGTAGCCCATGCCGACGAAGTCGTTGATGAGTCGCACCTTCTTGATGCCGAGCTCCTTCTCCAGACCGGGGCCATCGATCTTCCAGCCGAACTCCACATTGGTGAAATCCACCGTATTTTTAAGGATCGGACCAGCGCAAGCTAGCACGCAGGCCAAAGGCACCTGATTCACCACCTTGGCCTCGTTCAGGAACAAGTGGCACACCTCGGCAAAGCTCGCGTAGTCCTCATTCAGGTACTTCTTGGAGAAAATCATCTCGCCGGGGGCGATATCGCCTTTGGTGTGTTTGGAGTCGTGTGGATATTCCAGAGCGTCAACCGCGTGTTGGTGCCGCCGCAGTCGCCGGACATGATGAGATCGGTGGACGCCATGGTTCTTGAGGCTTGGTAGTGGGGAGAGCAGTAGTCTCTGGGATTGTTCAGACACTTGAGTTGGTGAACGTTGAATTGGAAATGAGGACTTTAAATCGCCATTGCAGACCAGCACGAATAGGCCCTGCTGGTCCAGTGCTGAAGGGGTACGTGGCTGACTGCCTCGTCATCTTTGAGCCGACTGAAATTCAAGTGCTATCTGCGATACCTCTGTGCTCTTGCAGCCCTGTTAATTTTAGCAAGTTAAACAAGGTTTGGGGCAAACCTGGCTCATAAACAGCGTCATCGGCTTTTCTGCTTGGGAGCGGCTCAACTTCAGTTTTTCTATGACGAACTTCAGCTTAACAGATACTATACCATTATTGCGTTGAGCAAGTGTGGGTAAGTTATCTTATTAAAAACGTGTGCCAGCCTCAATGCAGCTTGGCTTCTTCATGCGCTTTAGGCCCGAAGATTGCATTCGGCAGCTTTGCGGCGTCAACTTGGTTCGCATAGAAACGGTTGACCGACTAACGCATTGTCGTCTGAATGCTCATCGAAATGGGCTCGACCACGCCGCTCGAAAGGTTTATGCACTAGTTGCAGTTAGAGCGCTGCGTTTCGCATCTGTCGTCTCCACGCCACGTGCGTCAGTCAGCAGCCCAGACTGCTTCAACTCGCTGCCGAGGCCCGATGCGTCTCGTGGGAACAGTGGCCACATCTCAACTGACGCGCGCTTCAGAAACTTGTTAATCGATGCTCGTCGCCACGCAAATTGGCACTCCTCCACATCGTTAGCTTGAAGCCACCGTATTGCTCCTGTCGACCATACAAATGCCTGCATTAGTCCGTTTAATTGTTGAGCTGATATTGTCATAACTTCGTCATTTTTCTTTTTAGCGCTACACTTCATGAAATTCGCTTTCCGTGGACTCCCGAGCAGAGTCGATAGTAGATTCGTTGATTTGACTCGCTTTCGCATTGCCTGCGCTCTGACTAGTGTCACCCGCCTTGGCACTCTGGTTTGCCTTGAAACACCACCAGTTTCGCTGGCACGGGTGCTGCTCTCAACCTTTGTCTGGCCGACGACAATCTTACGGGTACCTGATGCGCCAGGCCGCGTGCTAACTTTGCTTAGGTTTGATGCCATGGAAGCGATGTTGCGTACGCTGGACGCCACGCTCCAGGTCATCACCCAATAGCAAAAGAGCAGCGAGCCATGAGAGGCCAGAATAGCAGCCTGGGCTCCTTGGAAGACGACTCCAGTGCTTTCATCCATTTGCTCGGCATAGGTATAACTGGCAGCACCCATCCCTGAGTAGTGCGTGCCGCAGACGGCGATACCCATAATAAGAGCGCTGCCTAGTCGAAGCATCTCGCTGTCCTGGAAAAATGTAAGCTGTTCGATCGAAAATAAAGACATCAGTACCGTGATCCAGTCTGTTAAGCTTTCTGTCTGCTGGTAAAGAATAATTGAGAGCGAACATCTTACCGCACGAAAAAGAATCCAGAATGCCGCTGTAGCCGTGAAGAAAGCGATTAACACCGAAACTACCACGACCCCGGCGGTCAACGTCATCTCAGCTTCCATTCGCTGGGCCATCATGCCTAGATAGTGCATGACGAGAACACCGAGTGCAGCAAACAGCCCTCCGCCCGCAATTCTAGGTAGACGCGAGAATAACGCGATGATCCGGATACGCTTCGCGACTTTGCTCTTGTTCACAATGTCAGACATGTTGGTTTTCTCCAGGTCTTTCACCTGTTGCATGAAATTAATAGCGTAACAAGTGAGTGCACTGATAGTCTACCCAGCACCTAAATATTGAGCTAGTTGCTGTAAAACTTGGAGCATTGCTGTACCAAAATATTTTTGCGCTTCTCTTGTTCCAGTTCGAGGAAGAATGGATCGGCAGACGCGATTTTGAGGCCGATAAACACCCCTCCGACAGCGCAGATGAAGGAGAGAGCCGTCAGACCAGCCTCAAAATTCACACTCAACACGGAACCGTCTTCTCTGGTCAACCGCAACGCGTTCATGCCCGTGAAGTGCATGCACCAAATACCGCAACCACCCAGCGCAACTGATGAGAGAAGCATGAGAACGAGTTTCTCTCTCCCTTCCATCGCGCTGCGCCATTTCTCCATCAACTGTATTGCTATGGCAACGTGAGCAAGTTAGTGAAAGTGATGGCACGTCTCAATGAAAATAATACTTACTACAGAAGCTCCCGGTGACTGCAATCAGGTACGACAGGAAAATCTTCGACACCATCCAATGTTGAGAAATCGACTCGCCATCTTCAGACATCTTCTCGTTCGCAGTTGTTGTCAAGTAGCTTAGAGAATTGGAATGCCTGAGCAGCTCAGAACATAGCCCACGGAATAAATCGAGCGACCAAGCAAGCTCTTGGCATATTTATAGGGGGTGTAAAGCAGGCAAATGAACGTTAGGGCATAAGGTCCGCTTGGCACTCGAATATGTCGACGTCAATCTCAACAAATACAAGGGTATCTGACAAAGCTTCATGAAAATGACAAAACTTATTTAATTGTAATTGGTGCCGAAGTGTACATGTACTAGAGGACTGATCAGCTAGCTGCGAAAATCCTCTGGCCGCTGTTCTTGCGGCTTTTTGAGCTCTGAGGATTCTCCCTTCGAGATACTCCTTCGCGCATTGTGGTGGCAGTCACTGCCATCTCTGTCCTGCGCACGCTACGCACGACGCTGAAGCTGGCTAGCCAGTAGCATGTGAGCAATGCCCCGTGCGATGCCACAATTGCAGCCTCGGTGCGATCGAGGATGAAACGTGTAGAATCCGTAAAGTTCTCAGCGCTGGGCGTGTATGTCGCGGCTGCCATTCCGCAATAATGTGTAGCACAAACAGCAACGCCCATAATCAGCGCGCTTCCAAGTCGCAGGAGCTCGCTGTCTGGCATAAATGTCAACTGCACAATACAATGTCAATGCCACGTGCCTGCCAGCAACTATGCGTAGTTCATGCACCACTTACTGCTCGAAACAGAATCCAGAAGGCCGCATTAGCGGTGAAAAATGCGATGAGGACTGAGGCCACCACAACGCCTGGGTGAAGATCTACCGTGGCGTTCGAACGTTGCGCTAGCATGCCAATGTAGTGCATGCCCAGAACGCCCAGCGCAGCAAATGCCCCTCCTAACATAATAAGCCACAGACGCGAAAAGAGGGCAATAATCTGCACGTCGATTCAAATTGTCAGCAATGCAACCAGATTACAAATTTCACTGAAAATGCCCGCAATTGAGCGGCACTTACTTTGATACGACGGGCGACAGCACTTCTGTTCACCACTGTGGACATTTTGATGTTTTTCAGGTTGGAGGCCTGGAGAACGTAACAAGGAGCGAACATTACTGCAATGAAAAATGTTAACATCCCTGCGCTAATATGCTTACCAGCATCTCTTTGCGTCTGCTCGCCTCCATTTCGAGGAAATATGGATCGGACGAGGCGATTTTCAGTCCCACAAACACGCCGAGCACCGCGAAAATAAAGGACAGGATGGTTAATCCTAGTTCAAAGTCCATCTCGAGAGCTGTGCCGTCCTCGAACTTTAGTTCCAGCGCTGTCATGCCTGTGAAGTGCGTACACCAGATACCGCAGCCACCGAGTGCGAACGCCGAGAGCACCAGCATCACCCGTTTGTGCACGACGCCATCTACACGGCGCCAATTCTCCATCAATTGGATTGCTACAGTTATAACAACAGACAGAACGTCAGAAGACTGTGTCGTAGGTTTTGTTGTTGATCAAAGCAGCTACTTACTGCAGTAGCTTCCTGTGGTGGAGATCAAGTACGAGAGCAGAATCATGGACCATGACCAATACTGCAGCACGCTGCCAAGATTGCCTGCCATCTTCACGTGTGTCTTGGTATACTAGGGCCCCTGGGGTGGTTCGATCAACCTGCAGAGTCAACTAAGAATATCAACTTGTTTCATTTTTTTTTTACTATATTTGGCTAACAGGTCCTATGAAGAAGTTGTTGCGTATTCCCTTAGGCATCGACGCCCCGGTTAACCTTGTTGGCAGGATTTCACCACAGCGGCGACCAAATGGGAGGCCAATTTCAAGCAGAATGAGTAACATGTACAATGATCGGGATGAGTAACATCTACTATATGATCTCGTGACGTATGACATAGCTAGAAAGCGCATAACAAGGCACAGCTATCAAGGCACAGCTATCAAGGCTATTGGGCAGGTTGAAGTGGCTATTTTATTCTATACCAGGTTCAACGAAAACGCGCTGATTACGTTGCTGAGTCACCCAATCAAATCGCAAACAACATCGAGAAGCCTATCCATTGGTCAGATCTGTATGAGACATGCATCTGTCATGAATGCTGGTCTTCTACTTGTTTAAATATATGATGTTCGTCTAAACATGGCTATCTACAACGGTGGAATATACTTAATCGGAATATTTTTGTCGCACCTGGTCTCCTAGCCAGTCTCTTCATTCCATCTTGTTCGAGAAGGTCGTATACAAACATCAAGTCAAACGCCTTGCGCCTTTTAACGTTTCTTCCCACACTCGTAAGAGTCAAATCTCCATTGAGCGGTCAGGCTACATTGTCTTCTTCCATAGTTCAGTTCCTCCACATCTCAGTCCAACATGGCCGCAGGACTCCCAGACGACTTGGTCCTCGAATACGACATGCTGCATCTCGTGGATGGCGACGACGGCGTCTCCAACAGCCTCTTGGACTCTACAGTGTCCCCTACCGCTTCGTCTCACGTTGAGGACCTTTTCGCCAACTGCTCGGTGGGTGTGAGCATCTCCACAGCTCCCTCAGCGTCTTCAGCACCTTCTGGAGCGTCCACTTCGGCCTCTTGCGCGTCCTCTGCGGCCTGTACGGGCGGAGCAGGCTGCAGTTCCGCCACCGCCGCCAAGTCTCCTGAGTTAGAAATGGACCTTAATGACGAGTTTGCTGAATTTCTATTGGACGGCGAGAAATTTCTAAAGGATATGGAGAAAGTGGTGAAATTAGACTTGGACTCAGACAAGAATCAGACGCTGTTGGAACAGAATGCCGGAGCCATTGACTTGGACGCCTTCACAGACTTGGACATGATGTCCCCTTGTCCAAGCAGCACTTGTCCAAGTACAATGGACGGATCGCCTTGTAAGACAGATGTGGACGAGTTTGATGTGGAGTGTCCACTGCTGGCTGAAGAGAAGAGGAAGGAGGAAACGGAGAAGAAGATGCAGGAGAGTTTGATGTGGCACGCACTTCCCCCATGTCGCCTCCGAGACTCCCACACACGGACTCCAATCTGTCCATGGGTTCGTGCACTTCGGACCACTCGTCCATGGGATACACTGACGGAAGTGTGTCGGCGTCGCCCATGCCTTCGATGCCTGAACAGGAGGTGGAAGAGCATTTGAAACATCACGTTGAAGAGGATGAGGCGATGGAGGAAGAAGCGATGGAAGTAAGACCTCCATTTAGCAATATTTTGCTGTGGTTTTGTGAAACTCATACTTTTTTTCATCGTGCAGGCTGAGATGGAGTTGTTGGAGAAGGAGGCCAAGTACCTGGATGCACAGAAGGATTTCTTGCAGTCTCGTGCCAAGTCTAGTCGTCCACAACGTCAGAGCATTAAGGCGAAACGCCGAGGTCGTGAGGAACCCAAGGACCTGCAGAAAAGTCAGGAAGTCAATAATACCCTGAACGAGCTGTTCACGCAGCAGAAGGTGTACGCTGACAATTTCAAGGCTATGCTGGCTTTTGCCCCTGTGAATGATGTGGTATGTAGTCTGTAACGATATCTTGTCGTTCGTTTAGATCTCTGACTTTTTATTATTGTATTGGGTGAACAGCGTATGGCTCTGATGACGCCCATGGAGTCGTACATTCGTCTCGGAAAGGACTTTAATGAACGGAGGAAAACAATTCTGGCTCTGCGTGAGGAGAAGCTTGATTCGACGTACAAGTTCATTGAGCAGAAGTCCCAGGGACTGGATTTCAACCAGCCATACCAGTACTCAGACATGTTCGAGAAGTTCGGCAAGCACTACTGCGTGAATTTCGCCATCTCCAAATACGATGGTGTGAGCGTCTTTCAGGTAGGACGCGCCATCTACGAACAGATTGCTGGAAAAGACGAGGCGCTGAATAGTGCAATGGGAAGCACTACAATTCGTGAGTCCTACGATACAATCAAGTGTAACTTCATGCACCAGCGCATTGTCTCGAGCATGCACTGGGAGGGCGAAAAGTCAGCTAAGATGCCGGACATGGAGTCGAACGCAATCTTTTTCTGCCGGTTTGGAGACAACTCGGCAGTGTTAGCCACGGATTACATTGATCAGATGATTTGCACCCGTACGACACATCGAATCGTATTCGAAAGGATGTTTCGAGCGGTGTGGTGCTTTCTGGCCATGAGGATGCCAATGGCAAGAAGTTTGTGGTGATGAAGCGTTACCTGATGGCCAAATATCACATGTACCCGCATAGGGTGACACAAGAGCAAACGGATCGTTTCTTCGCCACCATGCCAAAGTGCCATGATACCATGAAGACACTCATCGTGGATCGCCTGCAGCGCAACGATACTGGTTGTCCTTGCGCAGGCGAGGATTGAGGATCCCTGAAGCCAATTATCAAGGCGTATCGGTGTCATTAACAGTCAGGCAACAAGGTTCAACGGCAAGGGTCCCTCTTATTGCCAGCGCTACTCAGGCTTTTATTTTTTCTTCTCAAGTGGTTAGTTTCCTGTTTCCGGTGTGTTTTCCCGCCGGTCGTATCGAAGTCTCGCTGAACGTGAACTTTCGACCGGAGTCGAAGCAGAGCGAGGAAGGACAAGCAGAACTAGGGGCGTGCATTTCTCATGGAGTGAGTAATGAATTATATGGCAGCAGCTACAAAGCGCTCCATGCTCACCATGGATAGTGGTTATTTGCGTGGTTTCTACGCGAATGGGTGCTCCGCAAGTGCTTGCTAATAGCAATTGAATGAAACCTCTTTTCGCGTAGTCACGATTGTGTTTCGGATACAATCACTGCTTTGCTTTACTGATGTTATGCTGCAATGCTAGAGGGTTAAGATGCTCCATGTGTGTTACAACTACAACAGTATCGTGGGAATTTATGAAGCCCTTAGATAGCTCGATGAACAACAGCTATGTTGGATCGGTTGTGCATACACAGCAGCAAATTTGATGCATTACAGTTCGTACGCAGAAAAAGTATCGGATACCAAGAAATACATCGGCACGCGATGTATGTTACGTTGCGAATAACAAAAAGAAGCCCCAACGAAATCACGCATTAACAGCTCCTCGAATTGATTGAACCTCCACCTCGCCCCAGCTTGCGATTCCTTCTTTCAATGAGCGCATGGCGTGCCTGGAGATTTTAAATTCAGGTCGGTGCATCTTCATGAATGCCGCACGCTGCATGACGACGACGAGCTCTTCTTCTTCTTCGCCATCATCTATCATTTCCTCTCCGCTGTGTTTTGCTTCCTCATCAGCTCTCACTGTGATGGCACCCTGTTCACCCGCAGTCGACATTGAGCATTTCTGTTTCTTGCGTCTCATTTCTGTCAGCACAGTCGTAGCACTGATGTCTCTCCGCACACGTTCTCCAGGGTTGTACGGATACAAGCCATCTACGTCCACACTATCTGTGACCACCACAGCACAGGGTCGTCCACCCATTTGCTTGGACTCGTCGAAATATTCCGTCAACACAACTTTGTTCACCTCAGACGTGATCTCATTGCTGTCCGTTGAAAGTAGTCGATAATTCCAAATGAATGTATCGATATCACCATTCACCATGTCTCCATCCACTGTATCATAGTCTTCGCGGACAGTAGTGTGTCCTAAAGCCTCTGATATTGTGATCTCCATATTCAACATAAAATACTTGATCGCGTCGAAAACTTGTTTGAGCGATTGAACTCCTGTGAAGTGGAAAAACTCGAATCTCTCACAGCAAAAATTACCTTGGGAATCTTCATACCGATGGTCCATCAATTGGGGTTTCATCAAATCTAAATGTTGACTTCGCGCCACAACATATTGACACCCTCGCGTGATCATGTCATGCTTTAAATTTAACAACACTTGGCGTCGTTCCCACCACTCTTTAGGTAAGTGGATATGTCTACACAATGGACTTCCAGACTGTTTTTCCTGCACACAGTAAAGAAGAAAAAACACACATTACAATTCACTAAATTAAATCTAAAACATTGCATGACATTTTTATTTTTACCTGAGCCCAGCCATCATGGACTGAGCGCCAGCTACAGTCAATTGTTGACTGTGAATGAGTTCTCGGAGAGCGGCGTTGGCCCCAACGATGTCCAGAATTTGGGCACGGGCACTCCTTGGTCGAGCCTGGAGAGTTGCCAGTTGTTTCTTCAGAGCTTGAAGCTTCGTCTTGAGCATCTTCACCTCGTCTTGACGCACCAGATACGAAGGCTTGCGGTGCTTGGCCGAACCACGCCGCTCCGACGTCATATTTTACTGACTAGAAAATGGGTATCATATTATTATACCACTAAGTTCGTATTGTACTAAGTACGTATTATGGCAACCGCCTTGACCTATTATCCAGCATGCCGGAAGGCGAGGAGAACGCTGCTGAAGGCACAGGTAACAGCCCCATAGAGGCGTTAACTCCGCCTACAACCCCATCAACACGTACAAGAGCGTGCTGTGCGTCCACGGACAGCGCTGCGGGTCCCGCGGCCTCGCTGACCACAAAATCTGACGATGATCGTATTGTTTTTTGCAATGGAGAAGAATTTCTAATGGACATAGAAGACCAGACGGCGTTGGAACAGAATGAAGGTGCAATCGACTTGGACTCATTCCCAGATTTTGACATGCTGTTGTCACCAATCTCTAATAATTGGATCAGTGAATTCGAGATTTCATCGTCCAAGACGGAGTTTGATGATGAGTTTAAAATGGAGTTCCCATTGTTGACTCAAGAGGAGACGAAGGAGGCTGAGAAGACGAGTTTGATGCAGCATGCTCTGCCACCTTTATCACCTTCTAAAGTGCAGAATTCTTCTTTAAAAACACTAAGGACATACCGTCGTCAGATTTGCACTTCCCTTTTTTAAATGGAGATGAGGCCGCGGAGCAAAGTGAGGATGATATGATGGAAGAAGAAATCATTGAGGTATGATATTAGTTGGACATTTGTGGATGGTTTTTAATTGCTTCTGTGGTTGTGACTGATGTCTAAAGTGTGTCTTGTGTGATGCAGAATGAGATGGAGTTGTTAGAGAAGGAGGCCAAGTATTTGGATGCTCAGATGGATTTTTTGAATCTTGTGCCAAGTCTGGGCACCGGGTCGGTATCAAGGCAAAACTCCGTGCTCGGCAATCTATTGAACAACGATTGAAGTTGCTGAAGAGCCAAGGCGAGAATCAGCTTCTGCACGACCTCGTTACACAGCAGAGAGTATATGTGGAGAGTATCAAGGCCATGCTGGCGCTTTCTCCGGTGAATGAAGTGGTAAGTACTGTAGCTTGCGCTACAAAGTATTTACAAATGCTTTGGAAGTTACCTCTTCTTGTGTCTGAGGATGTTATCGTGTTGTGAGCAGCGCATGGCGCTTATGACGCCCATGGAGTCGTATATTCACCTCGGAAAGGATTTCATCGAGCGAAAACAAACCATTTTGTCCCTGCGTAAAGAGAAACTGGATATGACGTACAAGTTCATAGAGCACAAGTCTCACGGGATCGATTGCAACCAGCCCTACCAGTTTTCGGATATGTTTGACAAATTTGGAAAGCACTACTGCATGCACTTCGCCATCTCTAAGTACGATGGTGTGAGCGTCTTTCAGGCGGCGCGTGCAATTTACGAGCAGTACGCTGAAGAAGATGAGGCACTAAATCACGCGCTTGGGACCACAGCAAAGCGTGAGGTACTCTATGGCTGTTTTTTATGGGTATGATTCATATTTTGTTGTTGCTTGGCACTCATTCAGTCTGCTTGTTGTGTAGTCATTTGGCACGATTAGGTGTAACTTCATGCACCAACACATTGTCTCCCATGTAAATGGAGACAACAAGGACTGGAAAAATATGCCGGAAATGGAGTCGAACGGCATTTTTTCTGTCGGTTTGGTGAGAACTCGGCGGTACTAACTACAGATTACGTTGACCAGGACGACCTTCATCCATACGACACGAAGAATCGTATTCGGAGAGATACCTCCATTGGCGTGGCCCTCTCCGGCCACGAGAATGACGATGGCGAGAAGTTTGTGGTGATGAAGCGCTTCTCGATGACGAAATTGCACATGCACCCGCACAAGGTGTCTCAGAAGCAGCAGAATCGATTTTTCCACAATATGTACAACAGCCACGATACAATGAATACGCTCACGATAGACCATCTGGAACAGAACGACAAAAGCTGCTCCTGTGCTTGTGCAGGCAATGAAATGGGCTGTTCGTGTTGTGCAGGCGAAGACTGGAAAGCAAACGGCAAACGAATGTGTGTATCAAGAGCCTGCTAGCAGTGCAATGACCATTTTGAAATGGCGTAGCTCATGCTACATATTGCACCGGCTAATAGTTACGTCGATCAAGTACTATGGTACTAATGGTGCCATGGCAGCACGGCTCCGCGTCTGGTGTGTCAGGGCGAGGCGGAGAAATGATACAGTGGAGGATGATATGGGGAATGGTGTTGATACGTTCACGTGGGGCCATCAACTACTCTCGACGGACAGCAATAGGATCACAACTGAGGGAACGCAGTTGCGGGATATTTTGACAAGTCCAAGCAGATTGGTGGTCAACCCTGTGTTGTTGTTGTCACAGAGATTATGATTTCTATCCGTTTAACCTAGGAGAGCGTGTGCGGACAGTTATCAGACGACTGTGCTGACGGAAATGAGATGTAAAAAGCAGAAACGGTCGATTTCGACTGCGGGTGAGCAAGATATCAGCAGTGGTGGCAAAGCAAAACAAGATGGAGATGAAACGATAGGTGAGGGCGAAGAACAAGAAGAGCTCGCCGTCACCATGCAGCGTGTGGCTTTCATGGAGATACATTTGAGATTCCTGGGTGCGCCATGCACTCGCTGAAAGAAGGAATTACAAGTTAGGCCGAGGTGAAGGTTCAATCGCTTCGAGGAGCTGTTAATGCGTGATTCTTTGTGTTTAACTATCTTTTTTCGCTCTCAGTTTTAGGTATGGGTTTTACGGAATTTCACTGCCTCGACGATCTTGTCCTCGGGAATGCTAAACCTTTTGAGTGTTTGCACAAACTCCGTCCTCTCTTTCTGTTGACGCTTTACAGCTCGGGCCGCTTTCATCTTGTTGAATGCTTCTACCCCCGTAATTTTTGAAAAATTCCAGATTAATGCTTCTCTCTTCATCAGCGTCATCTTTTCCCGTCGTTGTTTCAGACCTCAGCAACCGTTTGCTGGAGCTATCGGTGCGAGTCTCCCTTACGAGTGAGGCTTGAACTGGGTCAGGGATCGTTGTGGTAGCATCGATGTTTACAAGGGACACGACTGCAATAACTAGTAGAACGTGGGAAAGTCGCATGGTTGAACTTGGACAGTGAAGGCAGTAAACTCGGAGAGCAAATTCTGAAGTGAGGAGTTTCCACTGCTGTAGCAAATATTCGTGGTACGGTTCGTTGGTCCACTCATAGCAGTCTGCATCGACAGTGCTTATGTGCACTGAACCTGAGTCAGGAATCCCGACGACTGATCTACAAGTTTCAATTTATGCATGGACTCTGGCCCCGAGCTTTGGGAACCCGAGGCCAGATTCAGTGAATCTGTCCTCCTCTCCCCCCCTTTGGATGGAAAGCCAGCACACTTGTACCTCCATACTGGGGGTAAGGTAAAAATGAGCGACCCATGAGCGCTTCAGGATGACGCACTACGATGATGGAACTTGTACACACTAGTCGCCGCCGCGGTAGATTTTGTTTGTCACTTGTAAAGTCGGTGCGATACCACTGAACCAGTCAGTAGCAACAACTTTTGACAGAAATTAATTAAATTAAACTCACTCACTTACTTTCACGCACAACATATGTATCAAAGCAAAAGGCATTTGTGAATCTTAAGTCTGTAGAACTGTTACACCTACATCGCTGGTATACACCCCGTCGTTTCTCTCCATCTCCGGATACTCGATCAGCACCCTAAACTTGGATCCCCAGTAACTCTTGACAGCGCAACTTATAACTGTCCATATGATCACAGCGCTGTATAGAAGAAAATAGTTGATTAACTAGTTATGTGGATTTCTCTTCGGTAGGCTAGATTCTATGGGGAATTGCCCTAAGTCTATTGACGATCACAGCGCTGTGTAGGGAGGTATTGATAGAGCACTGTGATTGCGATGCCTGCTCCGGTTATGTAAGACATTAGTAAACAATATAATAAGTTACATAACCGGTGCATACAAATCGCAATATGATAGCAGCTCTTTGTCATTTTCATGCATCGGTTATGCAATGTTAGAACCTTTTGCAATTCCACTTCACGGTGACGGAATTACTGGAACGTGTCATACGCTGGCGGCTTCGACCGTACTTAGCCAGCCTCCAACCAAAAAGAGGGGTGAAATAGCAATAACCCATTTATCTTAAC
>VKKV01000467.1:0-17208 GCA_008080845.1 Phytophthora kernoviae | reverse complement strand
TTTCGATATAATTCACTTGATTAATCCCCACGCAGATAGTTACTTATTTTGACAAAGCCATATACTTTAAGGACGTGTAAATATTTAATTTTGTTATACTTGAGTTCAATAAACTCTTCCACTTCCCTGTCCGTCGCCAATCACTTTGACACAAGCATCAACAATGGCGAGTGAACCTGTGTCTAAACTACCGTTAACCTACTTGTATCTAACCCTCTCTATCCACTCCAACAGGGCCGCAAGAAACAATTCATCAACAAGAAGACGGCGCAACACTACCACGTAGTGCACCGCAGTCAGAGGGACCCGAAGGCCAACGACCCGGAGGCCTCCAAGTACGTTCTCCTCTCGTCCACTCAACAGGACGTGGAGCTCCGTTCCGACTCCGAGTATGAAGACTCCGAGCTAGACAGTGACGACGAAATGCCCGACCTCGTGGACACACCCGCCCCTAAAGCCAAAACTTCACTTAAATCGACGGGTAAAGGTAAAATCGCCTTCCCCACGCGCAAAGTTCGCTTCGGCAGTGTGGAAGCCGAAGACTTGGTGGACGAAAATGGTCTGCCACGAGATGGTTATGACTACGCACAACACATGAAGGAGATGGGCCACGGCAAGTTCTACTCAGCCACAAGTCGCTTCGATGCCTCAGAGGAGAGCCGAGCCATGTCGAGACATGTCGAGTTGCCGGAGGACGCTCTACCCAGTGGGGAAGAGCAGGAGCGACTATTAGATGCAATTACTCTAACCACAGATGTGATGGACGAGGATTTACGTGAAGCTCTAGTGAACGACAGGGCGTTCGAGGAGTTGGACGACAATTTTGTGTTGCAAGCAGCTGAGGAGAATGAGGCAGAAGGCGCGACGGACGATTTCGACTATGACGCTCATATCGCTAAACTCATGGAGGCAGCCAATGGTGTGCCTAAATTCCGTGGCAACCTCACTGATAGTGAAGATGAAGAGGAATTTAGTGACGACGACGATGACAATGAAGAATTTAGTGACGGAGAAGTGAAAACGCCACAAGAGAGAGACGAGGCCCAACGTGTTTTAGATGAATTGTTTGAGAAAACTCTGGCAGAGGAATACGACGATGAACAGTTAGGTGAATTGGAGGAGGACGACCCGGAGACTCGTGGAGAGGAGACACTGGATGGCGCTCTACTGGAAGCTGTGATTGAGGATTACGCTATAGTGCAACAAGAATTGGCAGATGCTGAAGGGAAGTTAGGGAATCCTCTGCGTACTGGCAACAGACTGCAGCAAGTGCTGGAAGAGTGTGAGGCAGAACGTCGTGCGTATGAGGAGGACGAGGATGCCACGACGGAAGAAGACGAAGTGGAGGAAGACCCAGTGGCTCGTGCTAAGAGAGGAGAAGGAGATTCAGGAGCTCTATGAGCGTAACAAATACTTGCAGCGTGAAGAGCGAGAGCAATGGGACTGTGAGACGATTGTCAGTACGTACTCGACGCTGGACAACCACCCAACAGTGCTGAGGGAGGAAGCGCCGAAGCGCAAGAAGAAAAAACAGGCTGTGGCTGTTACAGCTGCAGTGACTGAGGGCGTTCGCACGCAGAAGGTGACGCTGTCGCGCAAGACTGGGATGCCCTTGGGCGTATTTGAGACTGCGGCGTCGACGAAGGGCGAGGAGCCCAAGATCTACAAGGAAGGGGTGCAAGACAACAGAAGGCAAAAGGGCGAGACGAAGGAGGAGAAACGTGCGCGTAAAGCGGCTGTCAAGATGGACAAGATGACGAGACGTGCTGAGAAGAAGGAGACCAAGCTGGCGTTCAAGGAGGAAGAAGCGCGGCAATCCACGCAGACTGTGGCTGGCCGTGTGTCCGTCTTCAAGTACTAAACGATTTCCCCTCGTACCATGGTCAATAGTTATTCCACACACGCTTACATTGACTGGTATTTGTTTCCTGGCCTGCCAGTCTGATTTTGCATGACGCCGTTTGCACCGTTGTTTCTGATGTGGGATCGTGAATGCGAGCGGCAAATCGTTTCTACCCACGTTGAAGGTGGCGTTGAAGTTGGCAATAACAAACAAGTGTTTTCCTATCCCGCTCGGCCAGTTCAATGCATTGCACGCAGTCTCCATGCTTCAGATACCATAGCTTTGAGAGATGGACATAAACTCACTATATACAATGGATAGACTTGGGTGACCACCAACTGACCAGGCAGGCAGGTCAAGCACCAACAAGTGTTTTGGTTTTCAAATGCCATCGTATTCGTTCGTTCGCTCCGCTAGGTCTGCTGCTGGTTGCCTACCGTCACTAATCCTACCTTTTCCTACTTTACATCCTACGTCTTCGCTCTTAATAACTAACTTAAAATCTGGTCTCTTCCTACATCCTACATCCTACGTCACTGGAGTCAAATATGTGGAACGATGATGATAGAAACTGTCTTCACGACTTTGGGGTGGAAATGGGTGGGAGCTTCGTGGGGGACGGGGAAGGAGACAACACACGCCGAGATTCGCTGAGGCTTTTTAAATAACAGCGTCACAGTCGTCTATCAGTCGGGATTGCTATTTAGAAGCACAGGTCCAGCCACGGCATCATGTCCTCCTCGTCGTTCAAGGGCGACAGTGGGACTTCCACGCGCCAGGCTCCACATTGGCGAGGTCCATGAGCACCTCATTCTCAAAGCTGGCGGAGTCCGAGGTTTCCTGACTCGTTAGAACAGGGGAAGGCTCAGGCTCGAATGTGTCTCCTCGTCAAATTTTAAGCAGTCACGCGACACCATGGCACACTTTGGGTTCATGCTGCTGCTGCTGTTGTTGCCTCCACTCAGTCTGTCGTCCATTTGTCCTGGTGTGATGCTGCAGTCGTCGGTTAAAAAGTCTTGAATGTCAATGTCCAATGGGGTGGAGAGACCGCTGGATTTTGACGGGATTAGGCTTGTTGTATCCAGTAAATCTCCATAGATACACTCGTTCTTCAAACTCAAAGCAGACGACAGTGGGTACAGGTGGTCCATGTCCTTCTTGATGAGACCTTCACTCAGCATGGAGCCTCCCAGGTCGACGGATGGGGGGCTGGCTTGAATCATCGCTGGTTTCAATGCTGGAGACATGTTATCTAAAGCGATAGGCTTCGCCATCGGTGAGTAACACGTTCGACCAGATACTGGCGCCAGAGTGGGGGTTTGAATGCCACTTAGACTGGAAATGTTCACTGGGGTGTGGTCGCTGGGCTTGGAGGCGGTGGCAAGGGGGTCAAACCACGGGTCTTTCGCCTTGCCGGCGCCCCGTCGCTTTATGTGAACCAGCAAGTCTGGGCGTCCCTTCCGGAAGAACGAGTGCTGGTAAATGGTCAGCTGCCCTTCTTGCACACGGTAGAAACTGTAGAAATTCAACTGGCGGATGAGACTGGAAAATCGACGGTGGCGAAAATACTTTGGCAGACAATGCTCTGCCATCATCTTCGAGTCTACAATGCAGAACGCAGTGCCACCTGGAGCATACGATTAAACAGCAACAGAAAAAAGTAAGTACAGGAAGTTGGGCAACTTAGCCTAAAACGAAATATCTAAAGCAACAAGTAGAGGAGGGGAGAGAGGGAGGGGGGCACACACCTCGACACCATGATACGATCGAAGAGGGTTCGAGTCCACCATGCGATACAATTTGCTGACAAAGGAGCCGGAGCTGCAGCACTCGCGCGGGATCGAGCACTTGTCGCTGAAGTGTTGCATGCTCTGCGCGCGCGGGCGTCGGCTGCATGCAGGGGTCAGGGGCACGGGGCCTGAGAGGGACGTCACGTCCTTCATGTTGGTTTGTTGTATGTTGGCTGCGGCGCCGAGCTGAATGTCTTGGTCTGCCTTGGGGCTTGGCTGTCTTTTGCTAACTGACCAGAAAAAGGTGCGGGTTTGCGCCAACTCCGACCAAAAATTACCATCCAAGCCAGCTGCGTTCGGTTCTACACTTGCTTTCAGTAAGGCCAAGCCCATCTTCAATGTCGTGGAGAGAGAGGGCGAGTTTAGGGACATGAAAAATCAGCCGTGGAGAGCTCCTATTGGGGTGGATTCAGCCAATACACGTGCGTCGTACGATTTTCAACCAATCCAAACACAAAGAAAAATCTTGGGGACCTTCATTGATGTCGCGATACACTCATTCCAGATGTAACCTCTTTCATTCGATGCACAACCTGCTATATCGTATCGCTGAAAGCAGTCCGTGGGTTGATGACGAGAAACCCATGTCCAGAATATCTTGAACAAAGCATTTAACCCAATATCCACTAAACGCGGGTCCTGAACAGAGCAAACCCGTTTTAATAAAAATATAATATTTTGTATGCGACAAACCCGCGGGTCGGATCGCACATCATCTTCCACCCTCTGCGGCCATGAAGGATGATGGGCCAAATGGCTACCCTTGCAGTCGGCTTTACAGGAACAGCAATCGGAAATACGCACTCTGCGAGAGATATTAACACTCCTGCCCAGGTACGAATTCAGTCGTCATGGGCCTCTTACCCTCGGAGGCATTGTCAGGCAAGCAACACAGGCTAAGTAAGGAACGCGCCAAAAGTGTAGGTTCAAATCATGTGTAGAGACGGTGCGGAGCATTCGAAAAAAATGCGTATCTTTTCGAACTCTCACTTGAAGCGATCGACTAGCAGTTCGCTTCGCATCGCATCCAGTACTACCGCTCGCTGCAGCTCTACCACTTGATGCGGCCATTGTTTTGCTGACTTCCTCCCCATTGCTGAAGCAACACCTTGCAACCTTGTAGCCTTGCAGAGCCAACACACAAACGTTTAGCACGAGCGCATAGCTCGCCAAAAACAACAAAAATCGTCATCTCGATGCAGCTAGCCCCTCCTAAAACGTTATGCTACAACTGCTGCAACTGCTGTAACGGACGGGCAAATTTCGCTGAAGTTCGAACTAATGGTGCAACTAGTTCAGGCCGTTGGTTATACGGTCTTGCCGGGAGAGACCGCCGCGGTGCTATCTGCAGCAAATCAGCCCAAGCCGTTGGTAGCCACAAATACACGTAAAACGGCACCAATATAGGTAGATCATGGACTACGAAATTGCGGCTGCCTAGCTCTGTCCAGGTACACTCTAACTTATACATGTTGAAGTTGCCTTCAACTTCAACGTCGAAACCTTTTCAAAAATAGTGAAGCGCCTCGTCTCACGATCCAGATGGCGATGCCTCCTAGGTCTGATGGCCTTACTCGTTCAGCTCCTTGGCCAATGCCACGTAGTCTACCTCCTTCCTGGCGCGCTTGCTCCTGGACCGCCCGTAGAAATCGCAGCGTCGGCTTTCACGCGCTTCTTGGTTTGCAGCATGACTGCAGGGGCTGCTGGGGCCATATAGTTGGCCAGGAGAGCCTGTTCGTGAGCAGCCTCTTTGGCGATCTCTTCCTCATCCCATTGCTCCTGCGCTGGGTTGATAAGCGCTCGCGTGTGAGCCGCAACACTACGTGCGAAGGGCGATACCATACGCCCGTGGAAATTGTAGCCGCCCTCCAGTACTGAGATCAGCCTGCCATTGCAGCACGTGTTGGCGATCTGCTTCACGTGACCCACAAGCCACTCGTAGTCCTGCTCCAGAAGCGACACGTACCCCCAGTTTACCAGCTCCTTCTTGTGTGCGTCAAAGCCAGACGACAGGAAAATCAGGTCTGGGCAGAACTCGCGCAGCTTCGGTAGGATGTTGTCACGGAAGGCGCTTCGCCACTTGAGGCGCGAAGGCGCCGAGCCCTCGTAACAAAATGGTAGTCCTTCGTCCCAGATGACTGGGGACTGCTTAACGTTAGACTCACCAGAGCCTGGGTATAACCATCCCTGGGTTTCACCCTTTGGAAGTTCCTCCTTGTTCTCTGGGTCTTTATGGCCGTAGCCGTGTACTGAACAGAAGAAAACGTTATCTGCGTCATCCTCATTGCGCCACGGCTTGTACTGATGCACCACTTGCTTGCCAACACCATACGGTGTCTCGAATTCGAACTCCTTCGTGGACGGCACCAGCTGTCTGACGATCTCCTCAGTTCCGTTACCATGATGAACATCAAAGTCCAGAATAGCCACCTTGTTGATACCGCGGTGCTTTAAGTGAGCGCGTGCATATGCTGCGCCAACGGCGACGTTGTTGAACAGACAAAGCCAAGGCTACCCTCTGGGTCGTTATCGCACACCACCTTGCCCACTGGTCCAGCGTGGTGCCCAGGTGGTCGCACGATGCAAAATGCATTCCTGCACTTTCCCGCGACGACCTCATCTACCGCTTTGCATACAGCACCAGCAGCACGGGAGGCCGCGTCATAGGAGCGAAGTGACAAAGCTGTGTCCAGGTCCAGTGAGAACGTCGCATGGCACTCCTCAGCGTCACCGTTTACCTCACTGGTAGATTTCGTCGCAGGTTGGCCCGGAAGAGCATTTCCATCGTCATGTTTTGAGGTCATAGGCTTTTTGCCTACAATTGATGCAGCGAGAGGGGTGCAATTCTGACGCACTCGATCAACGTAGTGGTATTCATGCACCCGCAAGATGTCGGCAATGTCAGCGCGCTCAATTTCATGATCCCACTGCACATTCGGCCGTTTAAACTCGCGGGATCGAAGGATGCCAAACACTGGGTCTACCAACGTATCAATTCGCTCAGGGTTCTCCGGTGGAGGATCTGGGCCTCCACGACGGTGGTATGCCATAGGTAAATGCCTCCAAACCTCAGGGTGGAAGAAGAATCGAGTATGATCTTTCTGTGCAACGTTTTGCTGGCTGGCTCCTGGCTCCTCGATGCTGTTTCCTGCTTCTGCTGCCAACAAGCGCTTTTCCAGCGCGTCAAAAGCACACCTGTGGGCCACTTGAGCGGGCGTACATCCATATGTATCCTCGAGCGCAAAATTCGCAGGGACCTGTCGAGGGGAGCCACGCAGGATCTCCACACCCTCGGCAAAGTCTGCGAGTGCAACGACATATGCAGGTGTCTGATGTAACGAATTTAGTGAATTGACATCCACTTTGTACTTATTCACCAGACTCCGTGCAGCATCTGCTGCTCGGTACTTCATGGCTTCATGCAGCGCACGGAAGCCAACCTTATTGCCCTTTTCCAGGAGTGTCTCCAATTTCAACAATCTCTTCTTCCCTTCAGCACCTTCAGGACTCTCTTCTGCATTGGCAACATCTATTTGACGCTGGTAAAGGCAGCTAACAGATCCATACACTTGACGAGGTCGTAGCGAGCACACAAGTGGAAAAGAGTGTTGCCCTCTTCATCCTTTGTGGTCATCTTCTCTAGTAGTAAAGCTCGCACATCTCCTCCATAGAAATCCTTCTCTTCCTCTGGCTTGTCTGCGAATAATTCTTGGATCAGAGCTTCACTGAATGGGGCGTTGATGGCCCCTACACGCAGCACCAAGTGCAGGAAAGGGGTGTTAAAGTCTCCGCCTTTCAGTCTCAACATAGCGCTCGTAAGGGCTGGAGAGTAGCGTAATAAATGCAGACAAGAGGCTGTTTGCTGGTGGATGACAGCCACGTGGAGAGGCAGGAAACCCATATCGTCCTTTTCCAAGAGATTCGTCTCACTAGAGAGAACACTCAGACGGGAGGAGGACGCGTCCGGGGACACTGGCAGGAGCGCTTGGAGACGATCCACGCAGCCTTGTTCCGCCAGGTTGTGCAGCAGATATGTGTCTTCTTCCTCGTCATAGTCGTCATCTTGGTCCTGGGCTGGGGCTCCGGCGCAGAGAGCTCGGCGAGCGAGCGATCAGTGTACGCCATTGCTCTCAACAGATATTGAGGCGCAGGTAGAGATTCTGATTTTCAGCGAATCATCGCGCTTAGAATCGTATCTTATCATTGATTGGTCGTTATTTTGATGTCAAGATGGACCCGGTTATGTAGGCAACGTCTACTCGAAAATGCCTTCTGACTCTATAGACGACGGAATGTCCACCTATGCCAGTCGCAGTTATTGTTAATACAATCGCTCTAATGACGTCCGCCCTGCACCTCTCGCTATTCTCGGTAGCTTTACTGCTGCTGCCCAGAGACGTCTCAGCCGAGACCAAACTCGTGTCTGCGTGTTCTTCCACCCTTTCGGACAAGGATGCACCGGTTATTGGGCCTCTGCGTGCTGTTATCGGAGACTTTGCTGCTGATTTGTTCGTTGGTGTCCTGGCCGAATCGGCTGCCTCCAAGTTCATCTTGTCGGAGACTGGTAGCTCCTGTCTCGCCAATATGAATGGCACTGCATTGGGGAGACGTTGGTTGCGAGTATGACAGTCGACACTTGTGCCGCGGCACTCGAGATGCTCGACATCCCGTTGGTGCAGTACGCTGTAGGCAACTTCACCCTAGCGTTGAGCAGCAGTGACAGTGGGGACAGCGCAACGGACACGTTCATTCAAGGTCTGGGGATTGTGGACGAGGGGACGTTGAACAAATGTGCTCATTGTATGTGGACGGTTTGGTGCCGTGTCTTCGTTCGCAGCTGCTGCCGTCTTTAGCTACACTGCGCTCCACATCAGCGAGCGGCTGCTGCGCTGCTTGGGAGGAAGAGAGTGTTGCACTCTTTGACTACACCATCACAGGTCAATACACCAAGATGGCTCAGCTCCTTGGTGACGTGCTATGTGCTACGCAGACTCCGGCTTTCAACGGCACCAGCTCACAGCGCTGCGGCTACACCTTCCTGGAGAGCTTAGGCGAAGTGGCTAACACCACCTCAGTAGACCGTGCGGCTGCATTGCTGGAAGATCTCCAAGTACCCACGGACCAGGCCTGTCTCAAGGCAGAAGGCGAGGCTTACAGTGACACGGGTGGTAACGCTGTTGCAGCGGTATCAAGCGGCGATAACACGACCAGCGGCTGTGTTGTGGCGCTAGATCGCTTTGCTACGTGGATCAACAGCCTACCACTCGCTGGCAACAGCTCCGAGTCGTATGGCATTGACCTACAGTCTCTATTCGGATCCGGCCAATGCGTTGGTGGTGCAGATGTGTCCCCTGTGATCCAGGACTTTTTCCCAGACTCTGCTACGGACTTCATAACCACTTCCTTCTCCGGGGCCTGCATCCACGTGCCCATCAAGTACGCCGACAGCTGCAGTTTCTCCCGACCGGCATCGCTAGTGGACTGGAACTATGAACCTGCCCACGCTAGCCAGGCTGGGTCCTCGGAGGACGGCGACGGAAATTCTGCCCTCAATTCGCTAAACACAGTGCCGCCTAATGTGACCACCTCGAGCGCCGCCATTTCGACCCTCGTACGTGGGGCAGACAGCACTGTCGGCACCCTACTTGTCAGCTTCACTCTGCTGGCGCTGTGGTAAGCCCAAGTAGATTGATGCTATAGTTAGGAAGGTGTATCGACGATGCAGAATAAAGAAAATGAGACCAATTGTTGTTAGAGTTGCTAGTGTTGTGGTGGTATATACATGCCCTGCGTATGACAGCGCAGCGCTTGACTGCTCCTCCAATGTCTTCTGATCTCACTCCTAAAGCTGATGAACACAAAAGAAGCTAATTTTAGGCACGCACGACCACCACGGCAGTGAAGGAGGCGAGACATCTGCGGACTTAAAGCTGGCGTCGTGGGGCGCTGCTTGTAGAGTACGCACGGCTATGATAAGTGTAGCTAATCTCCTAGCTGGGCAACTAGACAAACAGTCCTGTAGAGGAGGAACCCTTTGTAGAGTCCACTACAGCTGCCCCACGCGACGACTCGTAGTCCGACGCTCGAGAGTCTTCGCGTGACCTCCTACCGCGGTGCTCCGCGTCTTGCATGGCTGATGCTGACGAGCGCACATCGTGTGTCGACATATACGACTCGGCCAAAGACGTCTGGGGGTCGTAGCTGAACGCAAATCCACTGCCAGAACCGCGAGGCTTGGCATATTGTGCCTGAGCATATTCGTGCTGCTGCTGGTACAGAAAATCACAACCACAGAGGCCAATGGTTAGACAACAAGTCGATCAACAGAGAGAGTAATACCAGTAGTAACTTACGACATTGCTTGGAGACGATGATGTGATGTAAGCGGTTTCGTCGTCCTGCGACATCATACCGTTTACCACAGGGATGCCGCCTGCTTCGATGTCGATGCGTGACAACGTGCGCGGCGCAGTTAAGTCGTGTCCACGCTTGCCATGCAGCACATAGTGCTCCTGAACAACCTGCCAGGGCATTGGGTAAAACCGGCGGCAGATGGCCGTCCATGTAAAATGGCGAAGGAGCGACACAACCAGGCAGATTGGCAGTACCAACCAATATGACCCATAGGCCAGTGTGTTTTGGAAGCTGCCAAATTCCGTAGGGAACATGGCCACCCAATAGCTCGAAATGATAGGGGTGAGTGGCAGGTATGCAATCACGCCCACGAACCACAGCAAAGCACCATAGACGTTCCAGGACATCTGCAACATGACCAGCTTGATGTTGGCTACCAACACCACCATCGTAAACGTGATCAGCCCGTACTGCACCATAGCCGCGCTGCCCGCGTTCGAGATGTGCTCGTTAAACGAGTAGATTGCGAACACAAAAATGACAGCCGACTCATATACGGCACTGCAGATCCATTTGAAGAAAGTGTAGTTGTTGAAAAGTTCCATCCGCGGGCCGACTAGGTAAAGCTCTGGGAAGTACTTGCTCACTTCGAAAGGCACATCATAGTCGAGAACACCAAGCACAATAATCGGCAGCGAAGTGTAGCAAATGTTGTAGAGCTGGAAAGCCAACTCACCATAGAACTTTTCGCCGGACGATCCCGTGCAGAACATGAAGAAGTACTGTGCCAGCACCATCACAATGTTTTTGTAGAACATGTATCCCGCCAGAATGGACATGCGTTTGTAATTCAAACGGCCGTGGTGCAGCAGAAGCTTTTCCAGGAAGTAAAACTGACCGATTGCGTAGTCGCTCGAGTTCACGGCCTGCATGCCTTCTTGGCCCGAGATACCCACACCCACATGCGCGCGCTGAATCATGGCCACGTCATTCGCACCATCGCCGATCGACAGCGTACGCACCTTCTTGTTAGTGGTGCGGACCAACGTCACCACCTCGGCCTTCTGGCTGGGTGACACACGGCAGCACACCACGGCTTCACAAGCCATCGCCAGGGACAAGAATTCGTGCTGACACCGGTCGTCTGCCAGCGCCAACTCCAAGCACTCACCATCAATTACGACAGCATGACGACCACTGTTAGGACGCTGAACCTGGGAATTTGCTTCACACAGGTGGTTGTAGATAGAGTCCTTCGTCGGGTACAAATCACAGTTGAAAACGAACTGCTGCATATCGTTGTCCATGAGCTGACAAGCGTACGAGATGTTGATAGCAGTCTCCTGTTTGTCACCTGTAAGCATCCAGACCCTCATTCCGGCACGCATAAGATTGGCGATGCAGCGCGGGACGTTATTCTGGAGTTTGTCTTCAATCGCGGTAGCGCCAAGCAACTCAAATCGTGCTCGATCTCGGTCATCAACTTGTCGATCTCGTTCGACTGACCGTTCTTGCGTTTATCAATCTCCTCTAAGGATGAGTTTGCCTCCTTAAAGCGAGTGCTCCAGTTGAGATACTCCTTCTCGTCCACGCGGCGTTGGGCGATCGTAAGCGTACGCAGACCATCGTCACCGAAAGTCTCTAAGTGACGCATCGTCTCTTTCAACATTTCTGGATCGCTTTTAGACTTATTCAGCATGGGGTATATGACATTGTCAGCACCCTTCGTAAGCACCCAGTACTCACCGTTTGGATACTGCACCACAACCGACATGCGCTTGCGGTCACTGTAAACTCCAGAACATCCAAGATCTTGAACTCCAGCAACGCATTTGAGCCGGTCACACCACTTGCGTAGCGACGAATCAACTCAGGGCGCTTCACGCGAACACGCGCAATTCCCAAACCACGAGACTCGAAACTGAAACCGAAGAACTTTGCACCAGATACAAGAGCCTGCTCATCCGGCGAGGAGGCCGAAAATCGCACCTCGGAGCTGCCTTCCACAGGCTCAGGGATCACAGTTTGGCACAGGCTTAGATGCAGGAAAAACTCCGCCTCACGATTACCCGTCTCGTCGCTAACTGGTCTCTCCAATGCATTAAGCAGACGTACGTCTTCAAAGTTGACGTATGGGATCTTAGCACGACGAGATTCCTCTGATGGCTCTGCTTCAGGTGGTACCACCACACCTTTACGGCGTAGTGCGGCACGGCCAATCTCGGTCATACCCGTACCATACGAAACACCATTAATGGAACACTTGCGAAATTCCATAACATTGCATGTAAGGGTGCCGGTCTTGTCGCTGAACACATACGAGATCTGGCCCAACTCCTCGTTTAGCCCCATGGAACGAACGATCATGCGCACATCCGCCTCCTCGTAGTACATATCAAGGTCCCACGTCATGAAGATAGCTTGGATAAACATCACCATAGAAATGGTCACATACAGCGACACGGGGATCATCTGGTACATCAACAAAAGTAGTATCCGAAGCCAATGAACCACTGGCTCACCATACTCGGCTCCCAGTTCAGGTACCAGCTATCATCGATGTTGGCATTGAGCCATACTACCTGTGTGGTCGTGGCGATGATGCACAGCAGACATAGCAGAAGGAACAGATAGATAATAAACCTGTTCACCGTCTCGTTGATTGAGCTCCATTTAGGGCGTCCAGCCACCGCGCTCTGCATAATCTTCGTGTCCGGACCTGTGTTCACCACCAGACCGTAAATCCAGTCTGTGTTGCGCAATTGGCAACCACGAAGCAGCACGTTTTTGATGGCAACAGGTTGCGGGTGCGCATCACCGAGCTTGGAGTCGGAGCTGATGGATAGTGTACCGTCAAAGCGACTGATAGCCTTGTTGGGGTTCTCGCATCGAATCTGGCCGGCTAGGGCTGCTACTTGAGCGGCACTATGTACGTGCAGCGTAGCATCACAGGCGTGACGTAGCTTGAGGTTGGTCTCGCCATCCAGACTCTTGGTCTCCACGTAGCAAATACCAGCAGGTTCACTTGGGTTTGGCTCTGACACGGCCAGAATCAACAAATCGGCAGGAGCCGTTTCACGGTTGTGGAGCTTTACAACTGAGCCTACTGTAAGCGCAGCCCAGTGCATGAGCGCTATATCAGGGTCGTCCACGCCTCCCGCTCGGTTGAGCGCGTCGTTGGCTCCTGTAAACGTCTGTTTCAGCACATGACACTGCGCTGAGTTGGCCTCTTTATCGGCCAAGTGGCGTCGTCTGTCCTCGATGATCGCAAGTACTGCGTCCACTCCCAGAATGAACACGAGCACTGGCAGATTGGAAGGCAGTCCGTTGGTGTTACTGATGCTGCGGATACACTGGAGGATGGACACTAGCAAGAAGTACGCGTTGGCCAATTTGCGGAAACTCTCGAGCATAAAGAGCGGCAGGAAGTTCCACGTCGTGTACTTGGAGGTGATGACCACATTAGAGCAGAACTCAGGGTTCCCGTCCGCTCCGAGCTGTGGGCGTTGTCGGACGGAGGCTGAGAGAGATAACGCGGTAGTCGGCGCCTTCGTCTCTCTTACTGGTGATTGTGGGGTCTGGACCTGCTCCTCTCAACGCCATATTATGGCGGTCGGTAGCAGCAGAGGACGAAGAGGTGCTGCCCAGAGGCTGCGCGCGAGACGTCTGCAGTTGGTGGTACCCGTCCTGCTGAGTGTTGGGGATAGCGCCCGCGTCCATTCGCTAAAAGGAGGCCGGATGAGCGCACGCGTCGCTGGGTGGGCGTACGAGCGGTGCAGGCTGATGGGCGCGTGGGGGGCTCGGCAAGCCTCTTACGGTGTCTAATGGGGCTTCTCTCTCTGCCCGATTTTGCTTTGGCGGCGCCTAACAGCGCGGAAAAACGGCGTGGCGACTGCCGTAGCCACAGCTGGGGAGTATACAATCGATATACTTCTACAAGTTTACATGGATATCTATACAACACAAGAGCGAGAGCAGTTAACCTTTATATTCGTAAATACGATACTTAGATGTATACTTGGGAAAGGGTATCGCCAAGAAAATCCACCCTAGTCGCCATAGAGAAAGGGCAGGAGGGTTCTCCATGGATCGTGTCGCACGTTTTGCACCTGATACTTAATTATATAGGTTATTGAATGTAAAGAGACATATTAAACAATTTTTACGTCGAATATTGAAGAACGGTTATACTATATTTCACAAGTGAAAATTTTGTAGCAGGTCTTGATTACAGCATAGGAATGCTCGTTTCCTAACCGATCAGGGCACAAGCGCTGTTCTGGTGCTCAGATCACGCCGCGCCAAATTGCCAAGTTGCCTTGTTGCTCCGCCATGTGCTTCTCCGCCATCACGTGGGGGCACCGCCGACTGACTGGTATGTTGCTTTTTGCCGCAGGCAGAATGGATACAGTGCAAAAATACTTGAAGTCAGCAGAAATCGCTCTTGTCGGCATCGCGGCATTGAAAATCGAGGTGGGAACGAGTTTGCTCTCAGCAGAATGAAAATCGCCAATACACTTGCAGCATAGCCACTGCGCTGGTCTAGTGACCATGGTCACTGAGCACCAAGGCGCGATATCCTGATATTTTTGCGCAAGAGTATCTATCAAGTCGCGCATCAATTCCTGACCACCAAGATTACGGACTTGCTGTCGTCGAGACATGACGCGTGCACAATCGACTGGTCACGCGGACATTATATCTATACTGCTGTAGCTACAAGAGATTGGAGACACTTCGTACACTACGTGGCATGCGTGTCGAACACGTATTTTGGATCCAAAGCACCACATGGCAGTAATCTCCATCGTAATTCTGAGAGCACAAGAAATTCCTATGACAGGAAGCGCTTTGAAGTGAAAGTTACTGAGCTGGACGCTGTTGGCCAGGATTGACTAAAAAATAACGTAAACACAGTGGACCGTTTTTTATCAGAGTTGATATATTACTTCTCTGACATTTATTTCAACTTAATAAGCGACTGTTCTCAATCATCCTGTCAAAAGAGTTTAAGCTATCATAACGGAAATAACAGGTTGATTTACCTTTTCAAGTTAAAATTGTCAAAGATAATTGATCTACGTTTTAATTCCCTTTCAAAGTGATAAATTACATGAGTGTTACCTGTGTCGGCCACGGTCATTCAAATGTAAAAACAAGTTATCCAAATAATTTATCTATGTCTTCACCCAATCAAATGCCGTTGATTTTCTGTGTGTTGCCTCAAAATTGAGCGACATTTGTTGTGACGGGGCCACACAGCACCTTGCACATAAGAAGTGCTTAGAGTTGATAAACTCCCAGTGAATGATAATTCACTCGGTTCCCGGTCTTAAGGGAATCGGTTGCAGATTAAGTAGCAAAATTAAGAATGAATATATTTATAGTTAAGGCTAGTTTGGCCTGCATTACAAACTTCGAGTTAACTATCCTGAATCTAAATCAATGTAGAATGATTGATTCTTGAGGTCAGTGTAGAGGTCAGTGTTGAGGTCACTGATGTGTGACACACCAGTTTGTGTGTACACATCATGGGTATATGTTGTATGATAATACGTGGTCTCTAACCAGGACACCACAACTGGGGAACCAACCGCCGTACCCGATGCCGTTAGGTCCGAAAGTCTTATGTCTTCGGTTGACAACTTCCACAGCAACCGTGTATGTAGCAGGACTACACAAGTATACATATGTATATGTATATCCATCCGGCAGGGATTGCGGATAAGCTGTATACATACGAAGTAGCTGCCTGTGTGTGTGGACCACACACAGGATTACAATCATTTCGAGCCGCCACTGATTGGTTATTAGTGGCGGGCGCTTAGGTGCTACTATTGGTAGAAAGAGGTACCTTTCGACCAATAAGACGCATGCATATAGGTGCAACACGTGAGGACCAACCATAGCCCTCACCATGCAATTAGATATTCTTTTAGCTAGGTTCAAGAGGACGCCACGCGGCGGGCCGACATAAATACAGTTTTCAACTTTTTACCGAAATCGTATTTTGTATTAGAAATACACGTTGTCGTGTATTTCTATAGTAAATCTAAGTAAAGCCTTACGCTTCCTCATACACGCATACAGTGTATGCTAGAAACAGAGTGGTTGTCCACCCTGTTTCAACTTAACTTCGACTTCCCATTGTCTCGTAGTCATGTTCAGGCGGATACCGCAAAATGCCTCGATGCAATGTCCACCCTGCGAGTGTAGGTCGTACTGCAGCAGGTCTTCAGTGACTTCGCGGCTCGATTCAGCGTAGAACCGCAGGCGTGAAACGTGGTGTGTCGATTCTGCGTACGGGGGTTCAAGTCTTGAACATCGAAAATCCAATCGGTCACTGCACGGACGACACGCTTTGGTCCTTGCCACTTGATCGCAAGCTTGTTCGGCAGCGGGATCACGGCAGCCGTCAGAACAAAGTCACCGACGGAGAAATCTGGCGGCTTAGCCTTGGCCGCACGACAAGCATGGGCCCGGAGTGCGCTGTTGGTCACTGATGGCGGCAACGTCTCGGTGTATATTCTGTAGAGCTGCTGCTGTCGTCTCAAGATGATCGCGTACCTTAGACGATAGTGAGGAAGCGTCCATTTTGATCACACGATCAGACGCGAAGATGGCGAAGTGGGGATCGTGAAATTGCTAACACGATCCAAACTCGTCAACGGTTGCCCGGACTACCGACTAACGGAGGGAGTACCGTAGATCCGTGTAGATGCTGACCTTGAGCTCACCTTGTGTACCCGGGTTACGCCTCTTGGTACTCGGCGAAGGTGTCGATTGTCGTTCTTGGAACCGTATGGACGGTACTTGGGATTGGGGTTGATAACCACGCGGGAATTCTTCACGCGGTTGTCGATCGGCCGATCAGTAGTCTTGAACACTTGAGCTGATCGGGTATGGGTGTCCTTGTGTGTGTCCTTTTCGTTTGCTTGCCGCTTCCTATAGCGGGATCTTGATGGTGAGAGAGCGGTCGTAACCCAGCCAAGCGATCCAGGGTCTTCTACGATCTTCCTTGATCGATGCAGTAGTCTCTTTGTCGTCGGATGAGCCAATATACTTCCCTCCCCGGAATGGTGAAAACCACTTGTGTGTTGCAAGGAAAATTGCTCTCTGTTTAATGCCTTAGAATCCTTCTTCAACCTTCTTCCTACCCATCTAGCACATCACCTGATTTGTACCCTTCGTTGGCTGTTCTGGATCTTGCTGGGAGTACGT